>JAWNNM010000528.1:0-161805 GCA_035044965.1 Lordiphosa andalusiaca
AACCATTTATTTGTAATTGTTGTTTTCTTTTTAATCAATGCAAAATTATAATGCCAGACAGTTCGCTCACGATTTTCAGAGTTATTAACGAAGCTTTAGGGACTCTGTTAATTTCTAATTACCCCCGCATTCCACGGGGCGATTTGTAAGAATATTTCTAACATTAAACAAAAAACGTAACGACTAAATGTCAAATATTTGTTTGAAGTGCGCCTGCTGTTTAAACTGCTGCTGCTGCTGCTGTTGCCGTTGATAATCTCGAGATGTTAAAGTTTTCTACGAATTTAATAGACAAGCCGACGCTTATCTCAGCGGAACTCGCATTAATCAATGCCACAGTGGGTGGGGTAGAGGGCGGATCATGGGGTTAACGGAATGGGGTTTCGTAATACAACGCTTTATTTTTATTGATAGTGATTATTAACAAGTTCATGGAAATACAAAATGTTTGCGCTTGATTTTTCTAAACAAACGCTAATAAAGTGGAGGCACAGTGGCTCGTATACTGAGAATACGTGACAAAAGTACAATTTCAACCAAATGTATAAATTATCGAAAACTTTTTCCTAATTTTAGCCTGGAGCGAAAATAAGAATATGGAAGTGAAGTGAAAATTCCAACCAATTATGTTTCTGCAAGTCCTGGCACTTTCCTATATTGAAAACTTCTTCCAATCGAATGGATGTAGACTGAAATCTAGGCATTCAACTTTTTCTATGGAGCTCTCTTTGGTTGTTTTGACATATGTCACAGCAGAGTTCAGAAGGGGAAATCAAACATTTATACGTGGCAGCACCGGATGAAACTGCGATGGACATCACTTTGGGGGGTACAGAGTATGTTATAGTCGGTCTTGACCGTCTTTCTTACTTGGTTGAGTTAAAAATTGTATCACAGCTAAAAAAAAGGAGGAAAGTTAACTTGTATACCCTTGCAGCAAGCTTTTTAACTTATTTGAAGGACAGATCCGCTGAAAACAAACAAGTTTTTTTCAATAAGACTACTTTTCTGACTCTACTTTTTTATGACAGCTATACTATATAGATGTCTGATTTAGACCAAATTTGGCAAAATCATGGAGAAGCATAAAAAACTAGTATATACGAAGTTTAGAGACGTTTGCATTAATAACAAAAAAGTTTTTCTCACTAGAACTAGTTTTTCGAACGATCGTTCCTATGGCAGCTATATGTTATAGTCATCCGATACGACCGGTACCGACAAATGTGCAGTGTATTTGTACCAGAAGACTTTGCGCAAAGTTTGGTCGAGATAGCTTTAAAACTGACGGACTAGCATAGAAACAGACGGACAGACGGATAGACGGACGTGGCTATACTTTGGCTGGTGGTCGAGTTGGTTAAGTTGCCATGCAAGTTCGTGTCAAGTAGTCCCCCGAGGTACCGAGTTCAAACCCCGGACGGGGAAAGTTTAAAATATAAATTCTTACGGTGTTATTTAGTGTTTAAGGAACACAGAAAAATTTGGTTATTATAAAAAAATAAAAATAAATCAAAAATAATTTTTTATTTTTATTTTATTTTTCATTCTAAAAATGAGATTGTTTCATCTTAAATTCGAGTAGAAACGATCTTAGTTCAAGATTGGTTAGTTAAGATTTAAATTGAGATTATAATCTCGGGTTGAGAATTTCCCTGCTTTGAGCATTTTTGTTACCGTTTCGTCTCGGTTTCGAGACTATAATCTTGGTTTTAGATTAATTTTTTTCTCAGTGTGGACAAAATTGAATGGTTAAAATTAATTTGAATCTTAAACTATTTCTTGATGAGTTTGGTATACATTAAAGTTGTGGTTAGCTGCGTTACCATATTTCATGACTAACTTTACTTGGTAATAAGCAATCTAATTTTAACAAATTGAGTTTTGGTGCAGTTCCTAGTATGTGCTTCCATAACTCCTACAATCCGAACGGCGTCATCGATTTTTGATAACTATATAATGTTTTACCTTTAGGGTATATTCCATTTTTCGAATCATAATTATTTCTAATGAAAAGAAGGTACTGTAATCATTTGCAACATTGCGCATGCGCAAAGCTCTCATTTGACAGATGTGTCCAAGGTTGGGAATTGGAATTTTAAGTTATAGTTTAATTTATTTGGATTGTTGCTTTAATTTTAGTTTATTTTGGATGCTGCAGCACATTTTTAAAAGTGCTTACAAATTAAAAGTTGTAAGTCTGTGACGTGACAATGGAAATATTTTATTGACAAGCGACTTCTATGTTATATATTCTGCTTGTGAATCATAATCGTAACAATTGGTTGCAATCGTAGGAATATTGTAATAATTTGACGGGCTAGTCCGCTTGGAACTGCTTGAGCAGTCGATTTTGAATCTTTAATGTTTCTACCGCCGATTAAGTGGCCGACGTCAAGTTTTATGATTTTATTGCAAAGTGAGAACTTTGGGTAATTTTCTCGAGCAGGCAAAAAAAGCCTTCGATGGACCACGAATGAAGAATTATTATGCAATAAATGTGGATCTTTTAAAATGAATTTTGAAATTTGCTAATTTGGCACCAATTTTATGGATGGTCAAATTTCAAATAAATTCAATATTGACACTTAAGCGATTTTCCTCATTTGTGGTTAAACTATCTGTGCCTTAGTTTTTACAATTTAGCGAAACCAAAATAGAACAGTTTTTGGTGGACCACAAATGGTTTTTATAGACGAAAATATGTAAAAAGGGCGGAGCAGGCTGCAAAATTGCAGTCAAGAATTGTCCAAGTCAATATTTGCGACGCCGGAGTATTTTTGAAATGGAAAAATGCAAAAAAATAATTCATTATAGTTCTTCGTCATTTGCGGCCCTTTGATGGTATTTCTCTAGAAAAAAAAACTTAAAATTGGACCGCGAATTATGAACCATATGTATACTCTTGCACATCTTGCACAACTTCCCTTCGAGCCATTTCAATGGTATCAATATCAAATTGTTCTATCGATAACACTTAGATGAAGACCCTGAAAAGAATAATCTAATACACCAAAGCTTGATGTTGACTACCAAAAAAGTAAATACGAGCCACTGTACATTTATTAGTCTGATAATTGCCCGACAAGCTTGGGAAAATACTATTCTGAGAAATCGCAATAACTTTTGAGATGGCTAAATAAGAATAGAACTTGGCAACCCCCACTTTCGTTGGGGCAGTCCTACAATTAGAAATTGAGTCAGAATTCCAAACTTAAACATTAAGCAAGTATATTTTTTGTTGTGAGTGCCGAATGCCTGAAACCAGATTCATATATATGTAACTATGTACACACCCTTATTAGATCATACTCCAAATCATGTTGGGCATTTAGTGTTGGAATATCCAAATGTTTTTTATGCGTCTTCGTACATCCCCTCATACATAATCACTACTCGCACCCGCACAATCATTCTTATTCATCCGCCCGCTTCCCGGCCAAGTCCATGGCGATTACTCAATCATCAAGCTTGGGCGTCGCTTGCCAAAAACATCTGCTCTTGCAAAATGGAATGTGTTGTGTGTTTGAGGAGCATTTAGAGACCGATTAGCTTGCGTGTTTAGTGGTCAGAGCCGGAGCCGCTGCTGTCACCAGTCCGGACAAGTTGAGCTTTTGGCTCTTGCTCTTCAAACTACGAAAACAGAAACGAGTCGAGTCACGACTGCGCTTGCCCACAAAACAGCTGTTCAAACGTTTAATTACGCAAATGTGCGGGAGAGGGAGAGGGAGAGGCGTGCGAGCACTAGCAACGCTTTGTTGTCTTGGCAATGTTGATGAACCGCAAACAAAAATCTTCCACATGTGTCTTTCAGATAGTTTGTATCAATAGCGAAATTACCAAGCGACGAGAGGCCGAGGCGGCAGCGACAGCGGCAGCAGCAGCGGCTGCAGGAGCACCGGGCGGCTCGCTAGAAACCTCCACCTTCGTGTCCGACCAACTGTTGAGCATCATGCGCAGCAAGGCCAGGGAACAGCAGCAGCAGCAGCTGGAGGAGCAGGAGAAACGGCAGCCAGCCGGGGCGGAGGTGTGAAAAATTGCAACTTCCATTGCGCCACGTACTAGTATATCTCCGTATAAGTGTCTACTCTAGTGTCTAATTCTGTGTTGAGTGTGGCCCCAGTACACTTTGCTGCCAATTGAGATTAAAGCGTTTTCCACTTTCGTTTTGCCATTTCGCTTCCAGCTACTGGCCCAGGATTATGATGAGCGGGTGCGTTCCATTTTCACTGTACGCGACGGCGAAGGTGTGATGCTTTTCAATGTAAGTGTCGCAACCGCTTCACTCCCTCTCCCGAATCCCACTCATCCATTCCATTATCATTCATATGTGTTGTGTGTGTGTGTGTGTGTGCGTTTGGAATTTGACTTGAAACTAACCACGCGAAACTTTTGCATGCACAGACGACGACCACGGACGATGCACCTTTCATGCCCATTCCCTCCATGCTTGGCGATCAGCCGGCCCCTAGCCCCGCCGACCCAGCCAAGTCCCAGACCCAGCCCCAGCCCCAGCACTATCATCAATATCACAGTCTGAATCATCAAGAGCAAACCTTCAAAGTGCAGCGGTCACCAGATGGCAAGCTGAATCTCGTCTTTAACGATCCCCTCGTCTCTTTGCAGCGTACCCAGCAACAGGAGCAGCCCCAGCAGCTGCCGAAGCCGCGTAAACCCATCTCAGACAGTAAGTATCGCCCCCACCCCCGCCACTGACGCAGTGCAGCAACATTCAAGACTCGCATACAAACCCTACTATTAACAACTAAATCGTTTCCATACTCACGCTCCACTGCCTTTGGCGCTTTCCTAACGTCAGCTTTTATCTTTCCCGACTCGGTAGATAGGAACCCACCCTCCGCACCCGCTATTCCGACCATGGATACGGGCGAATACCGTTGCGTAGACGGGTTCAACCAGAGCCGTTCCTTCTGCACCAAGGTCGACAACTACCCGGATCTGTCTGGCCTGAAGGGCGTTCTTTCGAGGAAGTTTGCCAATTACTTTAACGACGAACAGCCACCCACAGATGTGGGCCTGCGGATGAATGACGACGAGTTGCAGCTATGTCACAGCCAAGTGCGATATCTGTATCCCAAGCTGGGTCAGCGAGTCGGTGACCTATCGTGGCAGTACATCGTCAACACGGACGAGTTCAAGCAGGGCATACTTATCGAGGAATGCGAGTAAGTCGATACTTATCCAAATAAGCCCTTCGCCAAATTTATGCTCCGTCCTTTCCTTCTTCTCCAGAAAGGAGGGTGAGACTTGTCAGTTCCTGGACAGCTTTCCCCAGAACTATAGCCCCGTTTGCAAACAGCACTACGTGGTCCGGCACCTGGCTACCATAAACAATGGCAGCGCTGGTCAGCCCGAGGTGGCCAACGACGCCTTTAAGATTCCCTCCTGCTGCAAGTGCGTCATCAAGCCAAAGGCGCAAGGAGGACCTTGAAGGTGCTTTTGTGCGGCAATAGCTGCACATGTGAATGTGATTTGAGGTGAGATCAAACATCTTTATTATGTTTCAATTTGCACAAGAAATTTACTCCGGGGACGCGAAGGACAGCCAATAATACAAAGATGGGGGGAGAAGGGGGCACCAGATACATCGTCGTTCACTTGACCAACTTGCGCAGCGTCCAGCCAACAGCATAGAACCCAAATAACTTCAGGGCCATTCCCTTGGCCTCTGCTTTCGCCACAGACTTCAACTTGTTCTCAACGTTGCCAAAGACGCGATCCATTTTCAATAACAATTAACAGATTATCTCGAGTATCTACAAAATTTGAAACAAACACAAAAAATGGTAAATTTCTATTTGGTTTCTCCGTTAGATTTTTTTTGAAAGTGGAAATTTGTTCGAGAAGCACATACATTTGCATGCGGGTGTTGAAACTGACTGAGGATAGTGGCTCAAATAAACCCACAAAATCTATTGACAATTCAGATTGACTGGGCAGAGCTAGCTAGACGATCATGTTATTGAATTCGAAAATCCGAGTAGTTTTATGCACTTGTGCGCAGGATAAGCATATTGCTCGCTATTTGGGAGCATTCCTCATTTCAATGCAAAGCATACCAAGAATATTGGCCAGCTTATGCCAAAGACTAAAAATGAAGTGTTTAGAATTTTGTATTTTCTGGTGCGATTTGCAATTGCTATAGAATAATTTTAACATAAGTTTCGATTAAATTTGAATTTTGTAGTCTGTATAATGTGTCAGTTCTAGGGATCTGCAGCAGTGCACTCCAACTACACATATTTTTCATACCCGAATGTCCCAACCACTACAACACAATGTATGCAGACTTTACTATAATTATGGACTATTTCTGATTTGGTCATGCAGTGCCAACAACGATGCCCTCGCCATCCATAGAAAACAAGTAAGGGCGCTGCAGTAGAGTGTCCCGACTACAAAATACCCTGTTCATTTGTTTTGATATATTTGTTTTTGAATTTAAATGTATCCGGTTTTTGTAACAGCTATTAAAGGCTCATCCTGAAAGTAGGCCGCATTAATTTGTAATTTTTGCGGCTTTAGGCCTAACTAACGTCTAGCTCAATTGTTTCGCTTATAACTTCGGTGTTCTTTGTCCGATCTGATTGTACTTTTCAGAATAGATTGATATTGAGCCTTGCTTGCTTGTATACTAAACCATGAGGCTCTAACTAAAATTGTGGATCTTTCCTTTGGCGAATCGATAAGTTATCCTGATTTCTAAATATGTCTAGAAGAAACGAATCTATCTATCTCTAAAGCTGTGGGAGATATGACTTTTTTTCCAAATTGCGGGGGCGGGAGGGGAATGGTCAAAATTGAAAATAAACTGCCTGCAGAAATAAGAAGCATTTGTCTCATACATGTCAAACATCTCTACATGTCAAATAAATGTGCAGTTTTCCTATTCGTTTGAAAAGTCAGTAAGGTCAGCTTAAGCTTTCAGCCGGTAAGAAGCTGGCAACAAACCGAGTGGCTCAGATGTTAGAGCGTCACCTAAAAACGTGGAGGTTGTGAGATTGATTCCCACTGCACCGCATATATTTTTATCAATCGTACTTAAAATAAGCATTTTGTACTTAAGTAAAGTTTATTGTTCTTGGCGTACTATTCGTTCCCAATTCCAATACAAAGATCTTGATTTCTTTCTGGTTGATTTGATTTGATTTTTTGTTGATTTTGTTGATTTTTTTTTTGATTTTTCTTGATTTTCCTGAAAGCAAGCGTTTCCAAACTCATTTGAGAGCTCAGACAGGTAATCATCTCTGCACTTAAGGTACATAGACAACTCACACGACAACGAGCTCTGTGGAGATCTCAAATGAGATGCGTGAATACCCCAGCTTACTATATGTTTTCGTGATTCTCAGATTGACTCTTGTTTAATATCTCATACGAGAAACTTTTTTTGAGATATCAGACAAGTATAGATTCAGCTAATGAATTTGTATTTAAAAAACCATTTTTTTATTAGTTATTTAGTGACTATTTAACAAAAATTTTAACGCTTACTGTTACCACTTAAAGATAACTTATACTGTGGGGATTCAGCATATGAACAATGTGTTTAAAACTTTTTGTTTTGTTTCAAGAGAATGTTTAAGAAAAACTATTTTCACTTGGTTAAAGTTCTGAGATTGTTTGTTTTTAAATTTTCAGAGTTTTTCCTAATCTCTTACTAATTACCATTATAACTTTAGCCAATCGTGACGATAATAGTTTATGCCATACAAAAATGTAAAATTTTCTATTTAGTTTTGCGGTAGAAGAAATCTCATCCAGACTTGACTTTCCCTAATGCATACAGTTATCATTTCTATCTAAGCTAAAAACGATTCCAAGTTTCTACTCAAAATATTTATATTTAATTTGTTCTGTAATCACCAAACAACATTTATAAGCAGTTCAATTTTGATTTAACAATTTAAACCAGTTCATAAGACATTAAACAAAATTTGACAAAATGTGAACATCTCGCAGGTTATATTTTTTTCCTTTTTTGCACTAAAATTAATAAATATTTATTTTCCATTTTATTTTTGCAGCAACAAGTTTCACCCACCACAGAATGGCAGGCCAAACTGTCCAGGGCTTATGTTTTATAATTTTTAGCCTAGTTCTTTCTTACATCCAAAAAAAACTATCGCTTATATGTTTATAACTTTTAACTAATGCTAACTGAACGCAGTAATATATTTACCACATAAATTTAAACACCTAATCTTAAATACACTATATGTATCATACGTGTCATATTTTCAATTTCATGTCGAAATCTAATGCATGTTATTAGTCCTAGAATATAAGCAAAGAAAAATTCATTTAAAATGTTTGTGAAGAATGTATAATAAATGTATGCAAGTACATAGCAGCTACGTAAAGTTCTTTGAACCCTAAGCACAGCCCAGAAAAAATGTTCTTAATGGGGTGTCTGGTAAAAAAATGTACCGGGTGGACATTTATTTACTTATTAATAGTAATCCTGGGCGCCCACCACTATGTCAACCAATTACACTTAGTGAGTGTAAACACATATCACATGGGGGAAGCGTAACAACATGCATGGCAGCCAGCAATCACCAACAAATTGAGCACGAACCAGCGTCATTTATGTACATACCATATATATGCGATGATCCTGATTGCTCTAGGATAAAATGGCGAATTAACAATCGAATATATAATTGTAAATATGTATTAAGTCACTGGTTATCAAATTGAATATGATGGCATTTTCCATTTACTGGTTATATTAGAAAACAGTTGATTTTTTTCAAATTCGAAAACGTTTTAAGCGAATTGCTTGCGGGCCGCATGGATAATGATTGTACCATTTTCGAGACATAAAAAAATTATTCCCATAGTCAAGCTAAATACTACTGATAGAAAATAACATGTTTTTTATAATCCAGTTAAGATTTCCAACTTACAACTTCCAAATATGTCGATCTGAGTATTGCCATAGCCATAGAGCGAAAGCGGTTCCAAAAACCTTGTTTTAACTGCTGGCTGAATAATATATGAAGAAAGCACCTGGTTTGGCATAAATCTCCCATATGAATAATCAAGAAATCAATCAAGGTGGGGAAAATTGGTTTCACAGCAATTGAGAGCATTCATTATTCATTAAAATCACTCAATTTAGTATGAGTCGGGACTTACACGATGAAGCAATCTTCATAAAGTTTTACTATTAGGCGGGAAATTCAAGGCAAAATTACTTGAAGTTGTAAACGATGAAAGGTTTGAAATCTCTCTCCCAGTGGCGGGAGAATCTCTTCAAACATCTCTTCAAACATGATTCCAAGAACATCGACACGCTTTGCCATCACTAGTTCATCGCCACCACTGGACTGCATTCACATTTTGTATTCAGTTGGCACATGTGCTCGAATCAATAATATTTATTGATTCCAGAGCACAAACTATGTCAAAGTTAGAGCAAACAATGCGAATGTTTTTTTTTTTTGGTTTTTTGTAGAATATGTGGGAAGTGTGCGGTCATTTAATTACTGTTATTATTTTTCCTTCGAGCCAAAAGGAAAATGTCCGATTCGTGTATCTTGGTTGAGCGAAGCCATTTGGTCTTTTGCGTGGGGTCATCAATCATAAAGCTCGAAGTCGTAAGTATATGGGAAGTATCAATTAGTTATATGCCTTTTATATAGATGCCTAAATTCCCATTTTAATGGATTTTACCTCATTACGACACTGGGTACTGGCCACTGGATTGAATCGGTATGAACGGACTTCTGCACGTGCCGGGGGCGGAGCTGTATTTGTGTTGTGCTGTTCTGATTCACAAAAACAACAAGTTGGAAAATAGCTTGTCCATGTTAAGCCGACACCTAGATACCTTTTCAATATTTGTCTTAAAGATCATGATTGCTCAAAACCGACAAGTCCAAAGCAATCGGCTACTCACAATCTCTTGGATTGTATGATTTTAAATATTTACCACATGAGAAATGGACCCACAGTTCAACATCGAGTAGGAACTGCAAGGTTTTGCTGAAACTATTTTAAAGCGGCTTCCATTACAGTTGTCGCCCACAGCTGCTGCAATACTTTCTAATTAACTGTGGAAAATTGGAGTATTATGTATTGCCAAATAGTTGGCCCTGTTCCGAATTTCGAGTAAATAGCGGATTTTAAGAAGCGTCTCTTTAAACATGACTAAGTTCATCAAATGTTTATAAATCTATTATCAACATCGATTTCCTGTGAGCGGGTAGCTACCGTCGGGTAGCCACGGTCGCCACGGCGCGCCGCATCTTTAAAGTTGTAAGAGTAGACGAAGAGGCTAAACAGCGCTCAGAGATGGTCACTAATCGAGGATTGACTTGTAGGGGACATAAACTGCTAATACTTTAAGGTTTTTTTAGGTCACCAAGGTAAAAAAATCGTTTTTCCTTCCACAGTTTTGTAGATGGATGGTTCGTACCTTAAGATGTATTTAGTAATTGGGATTATTAATCCTCCAAAGGATTGATAAAACTCGCATGATCGAAATGAGCAAAAGAACGAAAGAATCGATTTGCTGCGAGCTGCACGAAATAATTTCCTCCAAACTGCTATCGTAAGACTGCCTCAAATGTTTCTCTCTTCGTGAGCCATGAAACAAAATAAGCAACATCAACTGATCTGTTTAAAGAAGGAAACCCATTCGTATAATTTGAATAAATTCTTTATTTCGATTAAAATGCAAAAATTTTGAAATTTTTGTCTTGTCGTAAGCTGTATTTGCCAGGAATGCAAACCGGTTCAGAGTCGAACCGCTCCGGAGTCGGAAACTCCGGGTTTTTTTTGGGAAGTCAGAACCGAACCGGAGCAACAAAATATTTCCCTGCCGAACCCGAACCGGAGCAAATAAATTTTAAAAAATGTTCGTTTCAAAAATATTATTCTTTCACAATCTTCACAGCGATTTCTACTCGAACCTCGGGGAGAACTTCTCCTAATTGTTTCGAGGTTTGCAGCCCTGGTATTTTCACTTGTCTGATATTTCATAAAAGTTTTTCATATGAGATATCAGACAAGAGAAATAGATAATGTGGAAGGATAACCGATGAGCAATCATGATGTTAGATGCGCCAAGTAAAGTTAATAACCCGCGACAAATAAGGTCAACAGTTTCAGTACCTTCTTTGGGCTCATATAGGTCATTGACAACTGATACGAGGGTTGTCAATATTTGATTGATGTATCAATATTTATTTCGACGATATGGGGTACTCCGATGTGATATATTTTGTGCCGATAGAAATGATATATGGGATAAAAGCACAAACATTCTTATCCATATACATGCATGGACTATGTGAACTAGTGATGGGCACCAAAATCAAAACGAAGAGCGAAGGTTTTTTGCCTTCAAAAATCAACTCCCATCTTATTTTGATTGATATGTTAGGAACTTTCTGTTTGGGAACACTGTTTTTGGCAGCTCAGCTGTTTTCGTGCTACATGTCACTGTCATATCATCATTGGACCGTATTTTTTATACCCGTTACTCGTAGAGTAAAAAGGGTATACTAAAGTCGTGCAAATGTATGTAACAGGCAGAAGAAAGCATCTCCGATATCATAAAGTATATACATATATTCTTCATCAGCATCAACAGCCGAGTCGATATAGCCATGTCCGTCTGTCCGTCTGTCCGTCCGTCCGTCCGTCCGTCCGTCCGTTTGTATGAACACCTAGATCTCAGAGACTAGAAGAGCTACAGCAACCAAATTTTAGATGTAAGCTAGTATTGTCTGTAGGCAGATCAAGTTTGTTTCAAATTTTGGCCACGCCCCCTCCCGCCCCCGCAATAAAATATGTTGAATATCTCCTACAATTTGTAAGCTATCGAGCTCAGATTTTGCAGTATAGTGCATGTGGCCAATATGTACAATCTCACAAATTTTCATAGAGATCGGATAATAAATGGTAGAGTTAAAAAAACGTTGCATACTTATATAAACCGCTTGAGGTTATTAAACACTAATTGCCTTGAGTAACGGGTATTTCGAAGTCGGGCAGGGCCGACTTTAACTTACGCTCTCGTTTAAAAATGACGAAGGCAGGAACGTTACTGGGAACGGAGAGCGCTAGCTTGCGATGATTACAATTTTTTTTTGCCTAAAATTTAGAAGCTGGACTTGACTGTAAATGTGGTTGCAACAAGAAAGTGCCACATGAAACACAGCACGCGAAACATTGGCCCATTTGAGGGGTGAGCTCGTACTGCTTATTTTACGTTTGGGGGCCGGTCAATTGGCCGTCTAGATCGTGCGATAAAACGTCTTTAGAAGGTTTTTTGAAAGGCAATGCTAAGGTTTATACCTATAGATACAAATACTGCAGAATTTATTCGTAACATACCGGCCGATATGTTGGAGAGAGTATGCCAAAATTGGAGCCAGAGTACAAAACCATTTAAGGTGCAGCAGCGGTCAACATCTACATGAAATCACCTTTAAACTTTAAATTATATTAAGTATAGAGTTTTGATAACTGAGCAGCCCATGTTACATTGCTCATGCTATTAAATGGGGAGGGCGGTATAATTAAACACAACATCAAATAGGGTATCGTTTTATAGAGAGAGAGCTCCGATTTCAAATCTGGCAATAGTTTTTTGAATGGAGAGTTCCGATTAATGGAGAGGGTAAAATCCAAAAGAATAGAATGGGGTGTCGTTTTATAAGTTTTTGGGTGCAACGATTTCAAAAACAACTTTCCGATCAGGAGATAGAAGATAGAAGGAAGGCTGCTTTCGTACAACTCCCACTAAAAATTTCTATTTGAAATACTTCTAAAATTAGTCGGATTTAGAAGCCTTACGTTCTCGCCGAGTTTCGTTAAGATATATCAGTTTTTAGATGTAGCTTCCACACAAAGTGAATAGTCAAAAATATACATGGCAAGCAATTTGGTTTAGCTTTATTCGCAAAAAACTTACCAGCAGCATTAAAAAATGCCTGATTCGTTGAAAGTGACTGGTCACATTCCTGCAGCGAGTGGAATTAATCGATATCGGGTGAAACTGTTGTGCAGTAAACCAAAAGGCTTAACCGCTGGTCAACTAACTGGAACTTTTGAGAAATTGGGCCTTAGAAAGGTGTGGGCAGGTGATGGGTGCTGATTTTTCAGAATCAACTAATTCCAATATTTGCACCACGTTAATTTTACATTCAGAACTATTAAATTTATACAAACAAAATCCATTCAGTTAGCAACGACCAATATCCAGATGGAAATCTATCGACTTTGAATAAATGAAATGAATAGTAAGATTCACGAATCACAAGCCCCGTCAAACTATTTGGTATAGCTTTTGGACTCTGTTTAGAAAGGGGAATAACAACAATAAGAAGGATAACATGCAGGACAGTCAGACAGTGCTTGGGCTGTTGGGTTTGGGTAGGGGCCTACGTTTGGGGTCTCTCGTAATTGCCGCAGCACATTTGCATGGCAAAAGGAGTTAGTGGTGGTTGCCTGATTTGTTGATGTCGTTGTTATTGTTGTTATACGGTTGCTGTCGCTGGAATTGGCCCTTATAAATACCTTCTGTTGACGACAGCACGACTTCAATACGCCGGTAGTCGGCAGTTCAGACGCTTGCCGCTCAGAAAGTCGGAGTCGATTTTAGTTTTATTATCGTTGTTTCGTTGATGCGAAATTATGCAACTGCAACTGGCAACTGGCTAGAAACCCGTTAAAAACCGAGCTGCTGGCAGTGATTGCAAAACTGTGACAGATGCGCAACATGTGGGCCAGTGGGATGATGATGTGAATCTTAATTAGACTGATTGAAATGCAGTGTAGTGCAACAGAAAAATCACCGGAGAAACGGAGAAAAAAAATCACACACATGAACTGATTCACCTGCCTGGAGGTGGGGCAGGGCTACAATGGATATCGACGGCGGAGCTCCAAATGCCCGTAACCGTATCTGGTCCACTGGCCATACTAACAGTGGATTTCTGCATGACAATCTACAGCAACAGCCCTTAACACTGCAGCGCCTGGAGACGCCTGGTGAGCAGGTTTTACCATGTGAATCCGTTAAGTATTTAAAAGAAGGTTCCGTCCGTGGCCATGAAACTGTGGCGAAACTTGAAATTCCGGTGTTAGACAGGACTTTTAAGCGATTGAACCAACATTTATTGAGCGTGTTATCTGGTTAATGTTGCGATCAGATCGAAGCATCGTCCAAAGTGATTATCATTCATTGAATCGACAAGGGTGATTAAATGTTCTGGAAAACCAGTCCTTCGATTTTGAGTATTTGGCCTGCATTACCTCATTGGAGGCGTTCATGTCTGGGAGCCCTAGAAGTCCGCACCTTTACTCCCTGACTCTTGTGGTGGCCTCAGCGTGTGAAGTTTTATATGTTAAGCATGAAAAACTGAACCAAACCAAAACCGCTGACCGAAAGGCCCAAAAAGGCCACAGAACCGAAATGAGCACCATAATTGTTTCAAGGAATATTCTTTTAGGAAAGTATGTCAATCTGTTTTGAAGTGACCTCACTTCATTCTATTTGTTCCTTCTGTGCCAGATTAAGGGCCGATTTCACATTTTCTAAATAGCTGCTTAACGACAAGAATGCAAGCAGGGTCTGAACCGAACCACTTCGTAAAGCTTATCGAAAAACCAAAAGGCTGCTCACATTTTAGCCTTAACATATCGATACTGGAATGTTTATTCTGAGAAAACCAATTCAAATCAATCCCAAGCGGTAATGGAAACAAGGTAATCCCGAAATTTCTTGAGCTTAGCCGAAACAATATTGATTTTATCCCATTTATTTTAATCCCAAAATTTATTTCATGTTATTCTCATAAAGATTAAATTAGGCAAAAAAAGTATGGATGAAGTATGTGGATGAAGCAGGATCAATTAGTGCTTATTTTTGTCTAATTTTAGCTGGATTTGTAATTTTGATTTGATCCCAGAAAGAAACTTTCCATTCCCCCACTCAAATTTTAGTTTGTTTAAAACTTCTGAAAAACAAAGATATATAATTATTTGTTATGGTTAAACAATTAGCTGCTGTCACAAACTGAGCGTGAGATGATTATTTTTCCGTTCGTTTTCGGACTGGTATTATTTGGCTTTATCAGTAAAAATCTCTCAAAGCTAAGGTTCTACACGCAAATAAAATTGGTACACATTGTGCAAACATGGCTAGCCTTCAACTGTAAATGTTTGCTCAAATCAAATTTTGTACATGCGAAAATGTTTACTTTAAAAAAAAAATGGTCAAATTGATCGCGTAAAATGTATTTAATATTTCTTTGCCAATTAATTAAATCGACAAACTCTATGGGTCGATTTGTTTCAGCAAATAATTTGATTTAATTGGAATGGATAGTATTGAATATATTTTTAATGATATTTAAATAACCTTATCCATATCCAATAATAAAGATTATAAAATATACATTTCAAATGGAGCATCCAATGTTTTTTGTTTAAAATACTTTTTTTCTCTATTTAACATTTATTATTTCATGCTAATTTCTAATGCAGAATTAATAAGTTTTGTTGTTTCAATCAATCCTTTCATTTGATCGATGACTTTACTTAAACTCGTGGTTGAAATGCTCTCAAATGAATATCAAAATGTTAAATAAATAATACTTAAAACGTTAATAATGAATTCTTCTAAGAAGAAATAACTGCGTTTTTTTGGAAGCCCAGTCTTACCCGGGCTAAGAAATCAGTTGTGGCTTCTTGGTGATGTGATATATTTTGATTGAACTAGCTGCTGCATACATATTACTACTTGATATTTCACAGCCCCCCAAGGAACTTCTCTCAATATCTTGGCTTGTGTGCTCCTAATTTTCGCACAAGATAATGGGACCTACCGTTTAACGCCCAATCCGAACGGCTAAGTTTGAAAAGCTTCTTCATGGCTAGTTACTCTACACCTGGCGCCAATAGCTAGTGAAGGTTACAGGGTGTGCCAGTTTTTTAGATAAATCACTTTTTGATTATATGTCACCCGGCCAATTAAATTGGCTTGTAAGAGAAAACTCGCAAATTTGGACAAAAAATGATCCATTCGGAATGGATATTATTTAAAAATGTTTTTCTGAAATAAAAATATCAATTTTAAAATTGTTTGGATGATTTTCACCACTGTTGGATGAAATTTTAAGATCCATTTAACATAATATACTTATATTTTAAAATGGATTTAAAAAATAGAGTACATCGGCTCGGCCGAAGTTTATATACCTGTGCAGCACATTTTTCTAACGTATTTGAAGGACATTTCCACTGAAAACAAAGAAGTTTTTCTCTCTAGGACTTTTTTTCTGACTCTTCTTTTCTATGACAGCTATACTAGATAGATGTCCGATTTCGACCAAACTTAGTGGAATAGTGGGAAAGCATAGCAAACTAAGAAATTCAAAAGTTTTTCCCACTAAAACTATTTGTTCGATAGTTCTTATAACAGCTATATGTTGTAGCCTTCCGATCCGGCCGGTTCCAACAAATGTACAGCTTATTTGTACCAGAAGACTTCGGTCTGTTGGTTGACTAGTAATCTTCAGAAATACTAAAACATATATAATGAAATATCTGGTCTTATATGTATAACGTTTTATCATGCAATGTTGACTCAAAATTAATAAGATTTAACGTACTTATCTGTTACGAAAGTCATGAATTCGCACTCCCATTTCTTTGGTCCCAAAACGGTGGTCAAAGTGCTTAAAATTAAAAATGATCAATATCTAGATTTGACAATGCTACGGAATTTGTACAGCTAATGTATCTTTTAACCATCTTAACAATACCAAAAACGCATTTTTTTGATGTGTTTTTACCACAAAAAGTACACAGAACACTGTACAAAATATGTTTAAGCACTCTGTTATTTATATCAAGGTTGCAAACCAGTCCATAACAGAATCCCTGAGAACCTGTTCGGTTCCATTTTTTTGGGGTTCGCGAACCGGACCATGAACCGGGCGCCTTACATTTTTGACTCCTCGAACCTGAACCCGAAGCGGACCAGTTATTCGAATAATGAGGTTTGGTTCACCAATTTAATATGCTTAATGATAGTTTAGAATAGAAATTCGAGGCGAGAAGTTTATTAAATCAATAAACAAATCGAATATAAAATCTGTGAGTGATGTTATAGATTTGTTTAAAAATTGTCCAAGATTACATCCATCGACAAATGTCTCAAAACTTTGGAATGGTCATAATAACGAAGACTTACAAAATACTGCTTTTACCATACTAGCAACTCTACTAAAGCAGCTCAGGTATCAGTTAAACGAGCATTTTTAATACTTAAGTTTGTTCTTTCTGATTTAAGAGTAAGTTTATATCCTGGAAGATATAATGCTAATTAACCTAAACTAAGCCGTTTCCAAAAGCTTGTAGTGGAAATAACTTAAGTAATGATCATTATTATTAAGCATATGGATAGAAGGTATACAGGTTTCATTTTCAACGTATTAATGAATCAAAAGTCAAACTATTGCGGGGTTCCATGAATCGGTCCGGAAACCGAACCTTGGATTTAACAATGGGTTCGAACCCCCGGACTGAACCTCATGAATCATTTTAAAGGTTTGCAGTCTTGGGTAAAAATATATAAAAATATTTTAATCAGGGATGCAAACCGGTTCTGAACCGAACCGGTTTTGAACCGAACCAAACCGCTTATTCCAGCTGGTGATCCGAACCGCAATCCGAACCGGCTTTCTTTCAGAATTGCTGAACCGAACCGAAAACCAAAAATTAAAACGGTTCGGTTTGGTTCAGTTCCCAGACGAGTTTTAACGGTTATCGTTTTCCTTTAGCCAATGATTTTTATTAATTTGGAAATTTAAATCGTTTCCCATAGATAATTTTTAAACATTTCGTTGGACCCTCTACATATTTAGGGTTGTCGGATCGATATAACTTTTATGGATGACCTGACGAAAATGTTACATGACAATAAGTAAGGGCACTCCTTTAGGAACTGGGAAATCCAACATAATAAACTTTGGACATTGCTCTAAGGATTTTAAAAGAATCAAATTTCAAACATGGTCAAAATGTCGCATTACTACAGATATCATACTTATCATACTTCGTCCTAAATGTACCAAATTCCTAAATATTTGTTCAAGACACCCTCTAGTGGTTCTTCTTCGCTTAAATGGAATAAACACATGATTAAAAGCAAAGAAAATATTAAATATTATTTGAACGTCACATTTTCTGACTGTGTAGAAGCTATGCAACTGAGAATGGCAGTGCTACCTCTTTCCGCTCTTTCTGTAATAAATTAACAAGCTGCTAAACTCCGAAGCTACTTGAATGAATCTAACATTCCTCGTCGATACGAGCTGGCTTGCAGCTAATCACTGAGATTATTATCAATTTTAATTTATCTTGTTTATAATTGGCTTAATAACAAGGGATGATTCACAGCCGAGTACTCATAAGTATTTGTTATAATGTTAATATTAATATTGTGTGTTAAGCTGCTTAAGCATCCAGCTTTTCAAGTATGAATCACCAACCGCAAGCCCATTGATTGCACCATTCATGAACCAGTTGTTGGATTTATTTACGACTTCCACTTTAAAGCATGTTAAGTTGGAATTCGTCCTATTGTTTCTATTGGAAAGAATTCATTCAGAATAGCAATTTGTCACCGATATGCTGAGTTGCGGCAAGAGCTCAGGCGTTGGGACAACTCGCTTACGTAATTCAATTTCCATTTCGTTTTTGAAGCGCATTTCCATCAATACGGGGTGGCTACAAAAATATACTTCTTATTTAGTTATTACTGAAATTCCAAGCTAAGGGACTCACAACATCGCCTGCCTTTTATCCGTCAATTTTGGTTCATCTACTTCTGTTTCGGCCAACAGAGTAACATCGTCCTCTTCGCTACTTTCTCTGAAAATGTTTGCAACCGTCTCGGCAACAGCCATTCGATCATTATCGACTTTCTTCATATGGACCACCTCGAGCTGCATAACACTGTCCATAGAACTGACACCTTTTGTCGGTGATTTGGCCTTGTGTACTTCTTGATTATCGAGTTGATTTTGTTGTTTCCTGGAATCCATCAGTTTTGCCAGTGTCATTAACTGGCTGATCTGATGGGGCATACTTAGGGAGATTCCAAAGATGGCAAGGCCCAGGGACAAAATCATCGCCCAGATACGTAGACCACTCTCGATTGGTCTTGCATAGCTGGCCTCAAACTCCGCCGCTTCATGAAACACATCCAGCGTGGTGTAAACCTCGTTCGCCATGTGATAAAGGTTTCTTTCAATTTTGTCTGTTCCAAGAACTAAGCCGGAGAGATAGTTAAGCATCATGAATGTGAAATTTGGAAGCTACGAAATAAAAATGTAAGGGAATCACAGATAAGGGAACTGTCATAATAGAAAAGCCTGTTTTCTTTTTTGGTGTTTCGATCCAGCAGTGATTAGCAGGAACGTTCTATTCTGGGCTTAAGTATCGCTGGTCATGCGAAACAGTTGCAGTGCATTGAACCAGCCCCGGGGACGTCATGAGTGGCGCTGTCTCTGCCCCGGGGGCTTGTGCATTTCCGCCGACCCACCACCTGTATGTGACAGGTGAATGCATTAGGAATGCGATTAGGGGACACAGGTCAAGCCACCCCACGTGTTCGTTCTAATGACGAGAAAGCAAACAAATTGCGCCCGATCAAGATTACAATGCGACACCACAACAATGGGCATGCATTTTAATGGTGGAGTAATCTCTGCCCCATCAAATCGACAACAGTAAACTAATTAGAGCTAATGAAACGTACTGTCCATTCAAAGAAAACATTGGAACTCATCACAGATCCAATCAGCTGGAAACTCTTACGCAGGATTCCCATAAGAAATCGTCAAAAATTCCATTACAGGTAATCTGAGCTTATTGTCCTCACCCGTGAGAGCTTTTAGCGGCAATGAAAATGGAAATGGCCACGGGCAGGCGAGAGTGGCGAGTGGCGGAGGTAAACAGCCGCCCTATCAGCCAATAAATCCCAATCTGATTGGCGTCCAGTCACGGTAAGTGCCTTGTCTGATGTCCCCATGACCATGCCATGACCTCCATCTCCTGCCCCTCAGATTTCGGCGTAGCTTCTATCACAAGGCCGTGTTGGGGGGACTGCTGGTCTTGGTAGTCCTCTTGCTGATAACAATCATAGTTCTAAGCCTTAACCGTGAGTAGCCAATGTTACCAGCCAAATGTCTCTTGTCGATGGATGTTCTATTTGTGCTTTTTTTAGTTAAGAAGTCGAGTGCAATATGCCGGAGTAAGGAGTGCATCCGCACAGCGGCCAGCCTCATTTATTCCATGGACGAACAGACTGATCCCTGCGAAGACTTTTATCAATTCACCTGCGGCAACTGGGCCGACGAGCATCCGCGTCCGGACTCGGTCACCTCGAACGACTGGTTCCGTGAGCGCCAGGCGCATATAATGCGCGTGGTGCGTGAGTTTCTGCGTTCCAATATCAGCAGCTCCGAGCCCCAAGCGGTGGGCCAGGCCAAGACCATGTACCGGTCATGCATGGATACGAAACTGCTGGATGAGCGTAGTTTGGCACCCCTTGTCCATTATCTGCAGCAGTTCAAGCTACCCATTGTGCCCACGGTCCTCAATCTGACATTGGGTAGTGGGTCCAAATATGCGACGGAGGCCACAAATCTAACCTACAACTGGCTGCATTCAATTGTGGCCATTAAGCGCTACCTGAGCATGGATCTGATCATAGGGTTTGATGTATTTCCTGATCCGCTGAATCGTTCCCTCAATCGCATAGCGCTGGGAACCCCTGAGACCGACTCGGCGTTTCCCTTGTGAGTAGAACGCTTTCCTGATGTATAACCAAATCTGACCAGACCTTCGTGCGTTGCAGCAACAACGATGACTCACACAAGCTACTACGCAGGGTCCATAGAAAGACCATTTTCATGCTGAACACCGACGAGGATGACACCGAGGAGAGTCGTGAGCAGGACGAAGAGGAAGCCGCAAAGCAAACCAGCTTGGGCATGGCTGCTTATCTCCACTATGCGCGAAAGATAATCGAAAAGTATCTGCTCTTCGTGGATCCCGATGTAAATCAAGATGAGGCCTCGTTGGGTATTACGGATCTGGTGAAGCAAGGCGTGAAGGTGGCTCGCAGGATTCATACGGTAGGACAGCTAATTGTATACATTGATTGTGTCACTAATCTCCTACACTTTTTTTTGGTAGCTCAAGGAGGAGGCTGAGAATATGACAAAGCCATCGATGAATCCCGCTGATGACATTCTCTACATAACTCTCCAAGATTTGCAGAACCAAACGGACAAGAATATAGCGCCCAGTACGATGCCCATTTGGGTGAACTTTCTGGAGCTGATGCTGGAGGGTACCAAGCATGAGGGTAAAAAGCAGATGACTGCCAACATGACCATAATCACCAGCCAAGCAGATATTCTCTATCTGCAAAATGTTGTGGAGTATCTGCAGGAGACACCGGCCTCCCACATTGAGTCCTACCTTTGGCTGAGTTCCTTAGAGGAGTTGGTTTTGCACACGACCAGTGACATGCGGCTATTGCACTCGGAGTATATGCGTCAGGTGGTCGGCACAGAGGGTAGCACCCCACGCTCCCTCTACTGCGCCCATGGCGTCAACTCTCTCTTCGGCATGGCCGTTAGCTATGTGCTGGCCGACGATGAGTTTACCAGGGTCAAGCTGCCCCGCGTGGAGCGGATGCTGAGTGATATACGCCGCTCGTTCGATCGCCTGGTACGTTCCACCTCGTGGATGGATGCCGCCACCAAGCAGAAGACAATGCAAAAGTCCGCCCAGATGAGGAGTTTCATTGGCTTCCCCTTGTGGTTACGAAATGCAACTGCCCTGGACGAGTACTACGCGGGAGTTAAGGTGAATGTAAGCACACACCTGGAGAACCTCATGGGATTTGTGCACTGGCAGATGTTGGAGAAACTAAACCAGATGGACAAACCGGAGCCGATTGGCTGGGCGACGTCACCGTCGAATGTAAACGCCTTCCACACTTTCCAGTCCAATGCCATAAGTGAGTGACTAATCCAAGCGGTCTAATACCAGCCCTAATCCATCGTGCACTTCCTTTCGCAGCTGTGCCCGTTGCCATATTGCAGTATCCCTTCTACGACCTTGGCCTCGAGTAAGTTTGTCTGCGTGCGCTGCCGTCCAGATAAGCCAAATGAATCATTTTGTTCTCCGCAGGGCCCTAAATTACGGCTCGATTGGCACCATACTTGGGCATGAGTTGACGCATGGCTTCGACGACAGCGGACGACGTTTTGACATGCAGGGCAACATGGTCGAGTGGTGGTCCAACAAGACGATTAATGAGTACGTCAACCGCACCGAATGCTTTGTGGAGCAGTACAGCCAATACTATTTGGAGGATATTGGCGAATATGTGAGTAGCTCATGTGGACCTGCTGGACGTCCATCTTCATTTCCGCTTCCCTGCAGATTGACGGGGAACTGACACTGGGTGAAAACATAGCCGACAATGGTGGCATGCGTGAGGCATATTACGCTTACCGGCTTTATGTGAAGGAGGTGGGCCGGGAGAAATGGAAACTGCCCGGCCTGGAGCATTACACGCATGAACAGCTGTTCTTCATCTCGTTTGGCAATCTCTGGTGTGAGACATACACGCCGGCCGCGTCGCGCTATGCCCTGGGTGACGCACATTGTCCGGGACAGATGCGTTTGAGGGGCGTGTTGTCCAATTCGGAAGAGTTTGCGCGAACCTTTAAGTGTGCGCGTGGCACGGCCATGAATCCGAAACAGCCCAAGTGCCGTATATGGTAATGGATGGGAGTAACGGTAACAGGAACAGTCACGTGATTTCTCTAAGTATTTATGTTAGGACCTACGATTAGCATAAGAGTTTTTACCATATTTTCTACTGTCCAATAAATGCGAGTGTTTTAAGGGGTCACCCAAGCTCAAAATATAATACACCTCCACTACGCAGAATGTGAAAATAGATCCAAAAATATCCAATTGGAATGGATGGTTTACTATATCACTTTTTGGATAACAATATATCCATTTTTCAAATCCTTTGGATGATTATCAGCTCCATTGGATGAACATATTAGATTCATTTAACATTAAATGAATATTATTATCCAAAAAAAGATATTCAAATATTTCCATTCCAAATGGAATACCGAAATAATTTTCGGCCAATTTTTCTCAACTTCTAAATAGCTGCTATGTGTCAGTTAGCTTAGATTTTGCTCTGATATTTGTAGGTTTATGTGACAGATAGCACTATGTAGTAGATTAGAAAATGGCCTTTAATGGATATTTTGTAGTTTCTCTGTTTAGTCACCTTCAAAATTTATGCAACACCCCACCCCTCCGATGTGGGCTAATGCAAAGGAAAAAAAATCCGAATTCGGGATTGAAAACGGGGTGATCTAGGGGCATGCTTGAAGTGATCCTGTTTTTCGGGTTTAAAAAAAAAAAGTTGAAATAAAATCAATCTTTTTCCGGGATCAGCTCAAGAATATCCGAGATCACCCCGTTTTTAATCCCGTTTCGGATTGATTTTTTTTTGAGTGTGGGTGTTAGTGACCCCGGTCATATAATTTAATTGATTTTTTTAAGCCTTCTTCTAGATAGCTGCTATGTGAGAGATAGATCTGTAACTTACTGTGTAATTTTCAAGTTTCTGTGACAGATAGGACTATCTAGTAGTTGTGAAATAGACCCATAAGCTTTACCATTATTAATACTGTATGCTTTCAAAAAGACCTAAAACATATATGTCACCTTCCGATGACTTTATCTTAAGGCTTTTATGCCAGTCGAGTCTTTGTAAAAACTAGTTATAACCGTTTGACGGTAACGTGCTCGATCTGAAATGAGTAGGAAAGTCGGTCAAGCCCGACTATCAAAAATTCTGTACCAACGAAAGTGTAAGCCTGGAATGAATTTAGATGCTGAACGTTGCTTTCAACTGCTACTGCGCTGCAGCAGCGGACATTTGTTTCCAGAAGGAACGAACCTTCTATTTCTGTATATTAGTAATTGAGGTAAGTTAAACAAAGTTCGGCTAAACATAATATGGTAGTCCAACACACAGCAACGTTGGTCACAGTTTGTTAGGAATATCACTAAGGCGGGAGGATGATTGGAGTATAGTGACGAGCGAATCTGGTACTGTCAAATTAATTAGGCTTAGAGACCCATGGAGTTGAAAATAAACTTGATCTGCCTGCAGACATAAGGTGCATATGTCCCATACATGTCAAACCTCTATCTCTTACCGTCTCTGAGGTCTGTGCGTTCATACAATTAATAATAACTCATGTCGTGATTTTCGAATGGAAATCGCACAAACTCAGTTTTTTTTTCTAAAAAAATGACCACAGATTTCGTTGAATTTTGCTATCTAAAAGCAATCGAAAAAAAGTTAGATTTTAATCGCGATTTTCTCCATGAAAATAATTCTCTAAAATGAATTCGCTGATCATCATAGAAACATCCATTACAGTTCTAATGCCACGTATTTCACTTAAGCCCGTTGAAGAATAAAGAAGTTATTGGCACTTAAGTACGAAATTGAAGGTTTAAAGTTCATACAAATAGACTTAGCTTCTATGATTTTTTGTTCATCATAGGAGGAATAGTTAACATTCAAATTTTTATTTTTAAAGGCTACTATGTGCTGTCAGATTTATTCTGTGGCTGTGGAAGTGTTTGGTGTTTTGAAAATTGAAAACGAGTGCTGAAAGCCGTCAAATTCGATGCAGAAATGATCCAAAAAAGTTCTGTTACGCTTGCGGACGTTATATATAATATTTTCGACTCCGAGACCATTTTCAACAACGTTTCAAGAAGCTTATCGCTTGTATTTTGGATATTCATCTAAGAATGTTGATATGTTGTTTACCCCAAGTGTTTTATGCAATACATGTAGAACCACTTTGACGATGTGGAAGGCAGGCGCAAAGTGTGTATATATGAATACTACTATAATACTCGTTATTTAATATTTTGGTATCATAGGCGCTACCTATCTTTTGATGTACCGGCAGTTTGGAGAGAGGCAAAATCCCACGTTACAGATTGCTATTTCTGCTTGACAACAGTAAAATTACGTGGACGTTTTCGAAATGTCATATATCCCCAAGTGGATTCTTTCACAAAACCAGTTCCACATATACCTTCGCTAGTACGACCTGTTTGTCCAAGAAAGCACCATGAGCTTAACAATGCTAGTTCATCAACAGAATCTAGCATGAGTGATGCGGAAGTTAATATTACTCCACTCCTCTTCCCACAGTCCGCACTTAACGACTTAATAAGAGATCTGTCAAAGGAAAAATCAGAAATATTGGCATTACGCTTGCGGGAAAGAAAAATGTTGACATCTGATGTAAAATGTTCTTTTTACAGAGACCGATCTATGGATTATTCGAAGAATTTGGAGAGCAGTATGATCCTTGTGATTGGCGGCTTTTTATTGATAGCAGTTAGTTGAGCCTGAAAGCTTTACTATTGCATCAAGGAAACAATAAGCCCTCCATTCCATTGGCGCACGGTGTTAATCTAAAAGAATCTTATGAGTCGATGGCCTTGGTTTTAAATCTAACCAAATATGAAGATCATAAGTGGAAAATTTGTGCAGACCTTAAAGTTGTTGCAATGCTTACTGGCCTGCAGCAGGGTTACACAAAACATATGGGTTTCCTTTGCAAATGGGATAGTTGGGCTCATAGGCTGCATTATGCTCAGAAAATTTGGCCTAGCTTAGCAGAATTTATCATTGGGCAATACAACGTTAAATTCAAGGCATTAATTAAAAAAGAACAAATAATTCTGACCCCCTTGCATATAAAGCTAGGTATTTTAAAAAATTTTGTGAAAGCTTTACCAAAATCTGGCGCATCTTTTGATTACTTAAAAAGAATATTTCCAAATATATCCGACGCAAAACTCTAAATTTAGATCGACCCTAACAATTCCTGAGGCTAATGCATGGGACTCATTTTGTCGAGTGGTTGCTAACATTTTGGGCAACTTGCGAAGTTCCGACTATGAGGAAACCATCGAAGGCTTGCTTAAAAACTACAAGAAAATAGGTAATAACTGTTGTATTTTCTAATTTGATAAGTAACTAACTAGATTTTTTTAAAATAGATGTGAACATGTCCTTGAAAATTAATTTCCTTCACTCCCACTTAAACTTTTTCCCGGATTATCTTGGTGATGAGAGTGATGAGCATGGGGAGCGCTTTCATCAGCAGATTTAAGATATGGAGCGGCGATATAAAGGTTATTGGGATAAAGCGATGATGGGAGACTATTGTTGGTTTCTCATTAGAGAAAATAATATTTCCCCAAGTAGAAAAAGTCAATCAAAATTGTCGCACTTTTAAAACACTTAATAAGAAATAAACTTCTCATGCAATTTAATAAAAGCATACAAATTCGATATTGGTACTTAAAGGCCAATAACTTATTTATTGAATTTAAACCTTCAATTTCGTACTTAAGTGCCAATAACTTCTTTATTCTTCAAAGGGTTTAAGTGAAATACGTGTCATTAGAACTGTAATGGATGTTTCTATGATGATCAGTGAATTAATTTTGGAGAATTATTTTCATGGAGAAAATCGCGATTAAAATCTAACTTTATTTCAAAAAGTGATAAATTTAAAGCAAAGTTGCCGATTAACACCTTAATAGCCGCGAAGTTTACCAACGGATTAAAATGTGTTGTATGAATGATTAATAGGTCATTCAATTCTCTGTCAAATGTATTCGACCATTTTAAAATCTACAAGCTAAAACTGAAAATATACACATTTTTAGAGAGGTACCTTTTTTTACAATGAAAAAACTAGCTTTTTCGCAATTTCTCGAAAACGTCCCCGCCAAAAAATGATTGGTCTTGATTTTTGGAATCAGCGGAGGGTTTTACATATGAAATGACTGCCAAATGACCGGGATACAAAATGCTGTAAACTAGTGTTATAGGACTAACTGATACTACGTTAATGCTTAAATAAAAAATCATGATTTTTGCGCCTCAAACTATGTTGTATTTATATATAATATATATTATTTTATAATATTTTCTTTAAACCTCATTTGTTTATTACATGTATAGTGCATAGTGTGGACTAGGTTTGACACTGCAAATCAATTATCTCATTCAAATAGATAATCGTTAACAAAAATATAGTTGGCATACTTCAAAGCGTAAAAAATCATGATATATTGCAAGCATAAACGTAGTATGAGATGTATAAGTTACTAACATTGCCAAAATAAAAATAGGATTTTTTTTCTTAAATTTTTTTTCAAAATTTAATGCGTACGACTGTCCTGTTTGACACCATGGATATGCCCATATACTTTTTAGAATCGGAGATGCTTTCTTCTGGCTGTTACATACTTTTGCACAAAGTTGTAATACTATATGCACCTAATGTACAGAGTATAAAAATTTAGGAAAGTTAGCTATACCCTTGTATACAATTGCAGCACGTTTTTCTAACCTATTTGAAGGACATTTAAACTGAAAACAACCAAGTTTTTCTCACTAGAACTACTCTTCTGACTACTTTATAATGACATATTATATAGATGTCCGGTTTCGACCAAACTTAGTGGAATCATGGGAAAGCATAGCTTTGAAAACCAAAACTCTTTCTTACCAAAACTATATTTTCGACCGATCATTCCAATGGTAGCTTTGATACTTGTGCGGCTTGTTTTTAGTACAAGACTTCGTGCAAACTGAAGGAGAATTTCGCTCATGGACATGGTTATATCGACTCAGCTTGTCATGCTGATCAAGAATATATTATATATACTGTATGTGGTCGGAAATGCTTCCTTCTATGCATTACAAACATCTGGACAATTTCAATATACACTCTGCAAGGGTATACAAAATTTAGGCTTTTTTTTTACTTATATGTGATCTATGGGCTTCTATGTATGTATACATACTGTCCTAGTCGGACATGGAACCATTCCCGAAGTACTTATTTCAAGGTTATTTCTTACTAAAGAGCATGAGAAAGGCATGCGATAATCTGCAAGCGGAAAAACTTAGGGCTAAGTTCTGTACGATGGCACTCGGAAGTCTTCGCATTTCGATCGAGCTCAGTACTCCCCATATAAGATAGATTTTGATTCGAAATAATCACTTATTTGTTAATTTTTAAGTCATTATTTTAACGTTTGGAAATGAAAATGCGGCTCAAAAATTTGTATTCACACAGAAAGAAAAAAATCCGAATTCCGGATTTAATACGGGGTGATCCCGGGGCATGCTTGAAGTGATCCTGTTTTTCGTGATCAAAAACAAAAAGTGGAAGAAAAATCAATCTTTTTCCGGGCCAGTTCAAGAATATACGGGA
Source organism: Lordiphosa andalusiaca (assembly GCA_035044965.1). Lineage (NCBI taxonomy): Eukaryota > Metazoa > Arthropoda > Insecta > Diptera > Drosophilidae > Lordiphosa > Lordiphosa andalusiaca. The sequence continues at coordinate 28,437 of JAWNNM010000528.1, forward strand.
TCACCCTGTTTTTAATCCCGTTTCGGATTGATTTTTTTTTGCGTGTAGCTACCTCTCACTTCCATGTAGCACCTATAGCGTGGAAAAATTTTTATACATCATTTATTTTCCATAACTGTTATTTTCGGTCTATAACTTTCATTAAGCTGGCCAAAACTATGCTAAAGCAGAGAATATTAATAGCTAGATGGTTTTTATTATTTTTCCTAACTAACGCTAGTTTTTCGACCCATCATCCAATGGCAGCAATTTTCTGTAGTCATCCGAATTGGATCAAACTTTGTAGAATTGTACTTAAGCATCCAAAGCATGTAAGCATGACCATTGAAAACAAAAAAGTGTTTTAAAAGGAAGAATGCTGCTCAGACCCCATTTTTTTTAGGGGCTGCTATGGTCCGACATTTTCAAATTTGGTGAAATTGTGAAAAGGCATCAGTGGAAGCAAAAAAGATTTATCTATAATACCTATAGCAGCTATATACTACAATTAGTCAGCAATCAAGGAACACGGTGATTGCAATACTTTTTCAACAATCCCCCGGTCGGACGATAAACCATAGCTAAGTTAATTCAGCTCGTTATGATGATCAAGCATATATCTAACATTTGCGGGTGGAGTGCTTATACCTAAGCGTTACAAGCATCTGGCCAATTTGAATATACCCTCTATGAGGGTTACCGCCAGGTTTGTAGCCCACGCCTAATTAAGCATATTCCTTTCGAAGTCCCTTCATGAAAGTATGAAACCCAAAAATGTTCTCAAAGTTTCCGCCTAAAAGTATGCCACTCTCAAGAGACGTTGCAGATAAACGAATGGCCTACTTCTAGGGTTGCCTTTACATTTCATATACATACAGGTAGGTACATATTTATTTTTAAACCGTTTACTGTTAAAATACATTCAAGTAATTTACATTGAGTTTACATTCACAAAACACATACGAAACATGCAGCTAACACACACACATGCGAATTATAAATTCTGCAACTGTATGTGGGGTGGAGGAGTGGTGTGCCCACTTCTTTGGTTCATCATCATCCGCACGCGTGGATCCGTGCCTAAAACTCTGTGCAGCCCAGGACTCGTGTGCCGTTCACTTGAAACGCACTTGAGCCGCTGGCCGCTGACCGGCCTCTGCCCGTGGACTCCTGTGGCTCAGCTACCGTAACACTGTGGTCTCCGCACATGAAAATTGGCTCTGGGCGGACAATAGGAAGAAGAAGAAGAAGCATCTTTAGTGGTCGATCGGGGGGTGGGTGGCGTATTGTGCTTACCGCTTGCATAGAATTCGTGCGCAGCTTTCGTCTTGTGCTGATGTAGGTGGTGCAGGTGTTCACTCGATGCAGGTGGAATGCCTCTTCGGTTCCTTTGAGGAGGGTGGGCAGGGAAGAGATAAACGTTACAGATATTTACTATTTCGTGAGTTGACTCTTAAGTTTACATCTAATCAACTAATTGCGTGTAGGTGCATGACATGCAGTTGCTCGAGTCTCAGCCGCGTGCTTCTTGTTTGGCATGCATAAGCCTACGGAAAATGAAAGGAACAAGCTACCCGAAATAATCACATGCTGTGGTCCCACGCCCGTTCTGGTGGAGTGGGGGACACACGACGGACAGCAATGACAATAAGATTCTTGAAAATAGTAGGTACTAGAGAGAGGGCTGGCACCTAATGCGTATTTTAGGTTTCCTGACTAGACCATCACCATTTCGGCGATGGTATTTGAAGGTCATCTCACCGGTTGCTTCATAGCTGCGCTCGCCGCGGCTGCGCAGATACCGATGCAAGCAGCAGCAGCGACGCAGGCCGGGCACCCGATACATGATCTGTAAGAAGCCTCCGCGGAAGCGTGCGTTCATATAGCAATAGATGATGGGATTGTAACAGCTATGCGACATGGCCAGCCAGTGGAAGGCGAACCATACATAGGGCAGGGGCTTCCATGATTCAAACTCCTGGTCATTGAGCAGCAGCTGCGGCGGTTAAATGGTAAAAAAGATTAGTTAGCTTGAAGGTGTTTCGGTGGCAATAACAGAACTTTACTCACCTGCAGAATGTTGAATGGCAGCCAGCAGCCGGTGAAGACAATAACAACCGTCAGCATCATTTTAATCATCTGCAAGTGGAATAAAGAGAGTTTGATGATAAAAACATTCCGACACACTTTGTATTCACATGAATGGAACGCAGACGAACTGGGGTCAGAGTTCATGCTACATGCCATCTACTGTCCTTTGTTTTGGTTTATGACAAAAGTTCTTTTTATACTCCCACTTGGCAGGCAGAATGCCGACCATTAACCTTGGTCAGCGAATAACTTTATTCGTATGCAACGACCGAATCTGGTTTTATGGCCACTTGCAACTAATTTCTGTTCAAAGCATTCACCTAATCTGTGGTGTGACATAGACTTTAAGGCAGTTAAAGAGTTGCCACACACACACACTCGCACACACTCGCACATATCTCAGAGGGATGCTTGGGGCACACACATAAAACTAATTATGACAGACAGCACAGCTGAGCCATAAAGCCACAAATGAATATACAAAACACAGCTGAGGTCCTTGTACTCCGCACGTTAGTAGAAAAACAGGTCAGAAGCAGGTCAATATCAACAGCAACAGAAATAAAGTGCAAGTGCTGTCAACATTTGTGTTTTATAGACAGTTAAATAACACAAAATTGCCATTTGTATTTACATTTGATCTTAGAGGAGAAGCTGTTGAATTATTTAGCCGTTTTAATTGAATTAATAATAATAGAGCAAAGTTGACTTCGGCTCTGCCGAAGTTTGTATACCGTTGCAGCACGTTTTTGAACTTATTTGAACGACATATACACTGAAAACAAACAAGTTTTTCACAATAAGACTACTTTTCTGACTCTACTTTTGACTGCTATACTATATAGATGTCCGATTTCGACCAAACTTGTCAGAATCGTGGAGAAGCATAGAAAACTAGTAAATACGGAGATTGGAGACGTTTGCATTAAAAACAAAAAAGGTTTTCTTGCTAGAAATAGTTTTTCGACCGATCGTTCCTATGGCAGCTATATTTTATAGTCATACGATCCGGCCAGCTCCGACAAATGTGCAGCGGATTTGTACCAGAAGACGTCGTTGAAAGTTTGGTCGCGATAGCTTTAAAACTGACAGAGGAGATAGCATAGAAACAGACGGACAGACGGATAAGGCAATATCGACTCAGCTCGTCATGCTGATCAAGAAAATATATTTTTTATGTGGTCGGAAATGCTTCGTTCTATGCGTTACAAACATCTGGACAATTTCAATATACCCTTTGTAAGGGTATAAAAATATTACGATGCTTAATGCAAGCCAGCAGGATCTCCGAGGCCCCGCACGGCGTATAAAGTCTTCTTTCTACTCAGTCAAATCTTTCTAATTAATATGGTGGATTTTTTTCAAAACACCGTTTTAAAGATAGTGTACATTTTTTTTTAGCTCGTTCGAAGATTCTCTTCCTTTGAAGACACTAACTATTTTGAAGGTCATTTCACTGAAAACAATCAAGTTTTTCTCACTAAAACTACTTTTCTGACTCTACTTTTCTATGACAGCAATATTAAATAGATGTCCGATTTCTACCAAACTCGGTGAAATCATGGGAAAGCATAGCAAACTAAGAATACAAACTTTGGATGTAATTTCTTTGAAAACACAAAAGTTTTTCTCACTAAAACTAGTTTCTCGACCGATCATTCCTATGGCATCTATAACCTGCAGTCATCCTATTTTAACAAAACAATAGAGAATTGTGTGAAAGCTTATGAAATAAATGTATGCCAATTTTAGAGAGGTTATCATTGAAAACATAACAGTTTCACTTACTAAGACTTTTATTCTAACCTTACTTTTCTATGGCAGCTATACTATACACTCATACAAAAATTCGCCCAGTAAATTAGAAATTCTACTTTAAAATCCGTCCTAAGGCGATTCACCCTAAAATTAAGAAAACTTTTTCTCATTTATGGAAAATTTTTCTAAAGCCTTGAAAATTTTCGATTAATAAAAAAATATTTTTCTTAATTTTAGGATGAATTGCCTTAGGAAGGATTTCATAGGAGAATTTCTAGTTTTCGGGGCGAATAATTTCTGTGTGTATAGATGTCTGATTTCCACCAAAGTTTTCAGAATCGTGGAAAAGCATAGAAAACTAGTAATTAAGGAGATTGGGGACGTTTGCATTAATAACAAAAAAGTTTTTTTCTCTAGAACTACACAGAGAAAAAAAAGGATGATTTCCGGTATCCATTTGGGAAGGATATGTCTGAAATATCCTTTTAATCATCCAACTCAGCTAAAAATCGTTCCTACGTTATAATCATCCGCTCCGGCCGGTTTCGAAAAATGTGCAGCATATTTCTATCAGAAGACTTCATGCAAAGTTTGGTTGCAATAGCTTTAAAACTGACCTAGGAGATAGCATAGAAACTGACGGACAAGGCTAAATCAATTCATCTCGTCATGCTGATCAAGAATATATTTACTTTATGTGGTCGGAAATGCATCCTTCTATGCGCCACAAACATCTGGACAATTTCAATATACCCTCTCCAAGGGTATAAAAATGGTCTGTAAGTTCAACTTATTTAATAGTTAAGTACTTCGCTGCCGCAGTAAATTTTCTTTTGGTCATAGCTTGACAAACGCCTATTAAATGTGTACCTCCAATACGGCTTGGCTTCCTTCCTTATGGCTTGTATGTACTTTTGTACAATCTTAATATACTCTGAGTACTTGTGGTACAGAGTATGTAAAGCTGTTTTGTTTTATTTCTAAAAATCAAAATTACCAAAAAAAACAAGAAAGAAAGTCGGTCAAGCCCGACTATAACATACTCTGTACCAAGAAAATTTTTCTTTTGATCATAACTCGAAAACCGTTCATCCGAATCTTCTTCATTCCTTTGGCGGATCGATAAGTTATCCTAATAACTAAATATGTCCAGAAGAAACAAGCCATCTATCTTCAAAACTGTGGGAGATATGACTGAGATTTTTCTAAATTGCGGGGGCGGGAGGGGGCGTGGCCAAAATTGAAAATAAACTTGATCTGCCTGCAGACATTAGAAGCATATGTCCCATACATGTCAAACCTCTATCTCTTACCATCTCTGAGATCTGTGCGTTCATACGGACAGACAGATGGACAGACGGACAGACGGACATGACGGACATGACTCGGCTGTTGATGCTGATCAAGAATATATATACTTTATGGGGTCGGAGATGCTTCCTTCTGGATGTTACATACTTTTGCACAAACTTATAATACTCTATGTACCTACGGTACAGAGTATAAAAAGAAGCAAAGTTCAGCCTAAGAACTTCACCTAAACTTGATTGAATGGGGCTTAAAACTAACACTTTTTATACCCTTGCAAAGGGTATTATAATTTTGCCTAGAAGTTTGCAACGCATAAAAATATTCATTTCCGACCCCATAAACTATATAAATTCTTAATCTGGGTGACGAGCTGAGTAGATTGAGCTTTGTCTGTCCGTCTGTCTGTCAGAGTCTTCTTTTTTCTGCACACTACTAATATGTCGGAACCGACCGGATCGGATGACTATATCTCATAGCTCCCATAGGAACAATCAGTCGGAAAACTAGTTTTTGTGAGTAAACTTTTTCTTTTCCATGGAAACGTCTCCAAATTTTGAAATCGTAGTGGTTTTATGTTTTTTATAATTTTACCAAGTTTTATTTAAATCGGACAACTACAGGGTGCGCCAAATAAAGTGTCAGTATGGCAACACTGAATAACTTTGACATTTACCAACCGATTGCTTTTGTTAGACATGTTAGACATGTTTTGGAAACATCAATCTAGTACAGTTTTGACCATGGAACGCTTCACATCAAAACAACGTGCCGAAATAGTGACGCTGTTCATCGAAAATAATCGTTCAATTGTGCTAACAAATTTTGATGACCGATGTGACGTGAAATGGGCCTTCACGCTTTCTGGTGGTGTTAATAAGCTAAATTGTCGCATATGGGGCACGGAAAATCCACACCGCATTCATGAAATACCTTTACACGACCAAAAAGTGACTGTTTGGGCCGGTATCAAAAAGAGGCGATATTGACTGGCCACCCAGATCTCCAGATTTGACCGCCTCAGACTTCTTTTTGTGGGGCTATTTAAAAAGCAAGGTTTACGCCAGCGATCCACAGACCATTGAAGAGCTTAAGGCCAACATTCGTGCCGAAATCGCCACTTTATCGACTGAGACGCTCGAAAAAGTGATGGAAAATGCCGCAAAAAGGGCACATTTTGTTGTGGCCAATAAAGGCGGCCACTTGATTAATGTTGTGTTCAAAAAGTAGTCGAAATAAATTGTACAGGACCAAATTAAAGGAACAAAATCAACGTATAGCAATCGGTTGTTTGTTTTAATATTTATTCAGTGTTGCCATACCGACACTTTATATGGCGCACCCTGTATATGGCATAGCTGCCATACAAAACATAGGTATGAAAAACAGTCTTAGAAACACTTTTTGATTTTTAATGGAAGCATCCTGCAATTGTATTTGTTAGTTTCACATGCTTTCATGTAATTTTACAAATTTTTGGCCAAACCGGATGACTATATAATATAGCTCCCATACGAACGATCGATCGGAAAATGGGACAAAAACTTTTTTTTGGAAAATATTTAAGCGAGCACTTGCAAGGGTATAAAAACTTCGGCACAGACTAAGATAGCTTAGCTTCCCGTTTATAGTAATTTTTCCAATTCAAATAAATGGTTTCATTATACATAACGAAATTTTTCAGACTTATACCATTTCTATAGTTCGTTATTCACAGTCGATCTCTGAATTTTTCAGAGGCCTGATATTTTTTATCAACCAGCTTAACCAAACAGAACACCAAAAAAAAAAGCATCTTAACCTTCTGACTTAACTCACATTAAGACGAATCTTATTCACTTTGAACTAAATCAATTTGTGAACTAGCACTCAGATCACTAGCTTAAATGCATGCGAAGTAGGGATTATGATTAGGATAAAAGAATCAGTTGGTAGACTTGAACCGCATTTAGTTCCAGGTATTCAGTTAAAACCTTCAGCTCGTTGGGGTGAGATTGCCTCCAGATGCGCAAGAAGGAGACATTTATTATTATAACCACTGCATACGTTCCGGCGCGCCGCAGTTTCGTCGCACGAAAATACATTTTATGCGTGTCTTAGCCAGTTTGAGATGTGGGCAAAGGCAGCAAGCGGAAATTATTTCCAATTGAGTCTCCTCAGCCCTTGCTGCCGCATAAACTCGATTCATCCTGTCTTTGGCACGCAAATTGGCTGTAAAAAAGGTTACCGTCGCCCACATAAAGAAGTTTTGTTTTTATTTATGAAGCAAATAAGGTTACTCACACGAGAGCGGATGGTTTCTATTGATACTGTTTACTCAGTGGCGCAACATAATCGTTTGGGGGGTCGACTCAGGTCGTCACGCAACCGTTCTTCAATCTGTTGGCTAATTAAAAGAGGTGGCCACCTCTACATTTCATATCTCATTTAGACTTGAGATAACATCAAATGGCACATGACGACATAACTGCCCAAATGGTAATTTGCTAGCTTATTTCTGCACACTTTCATAATGAACTCATTGGGCACGTCGCTCACGTGTCCACCTGAGTGGGTACACATAACAGTTTACGACCCAGCGGATGCACGATAAAGCTGTTGAACTCATTTTGAACCCAACACCCAACACTCACGTTGAGAACTTCTCCACATAAGACACTGTGCACATTGGCAGTCACTTGGCGGCGCTCAAACACCTCTCGCAGCAGAAACGCCGCTGATGCAAAGGGCATCGAAATGACAATAATCGCGTCATATTTGAAGATTTGATTGAATCTCGACAAGGCGGAGGCAGCATCTGCTTGTCATTTGCATGCAAATTTTATCGCATAATCGAACATCTATTGCCTGCAGATTTGATATTGAATTTTTGCTGAATAGTCAGCGCTTATGAACTCTCATCGGTCGTATGAATATTGTTGCCTTCTTGTTTGTGGCAGTCAACTCTCGCGACAATTGCCAATTGGATTTTATTCACTTGCTGCGCTTCGTCGTCAGGGTTCACAGACCCATATCCAGACCCGCAACGAGTGCTCAACGGGGCCATTAGGATTGTTTTAATGCCTCGTTAGATGAACCTAACAAGAGTGTCAATATTGAGTATACGCACCGCTGTGTCGGCGTCACAACAGAGTGCAGCCAACTGAGCTCATAATAAAATGGTTTATACAAATAAATATGTGTCTGCCGTGTGTCTGCGACCTTTGGCATCCTGAACAGCTGAACACCGGTGGCGGGTGCAAACTGCACCGTCATTCGGACAAGGAATCTTCAAGTGACAGCGTACTCAAGCGCATTACTTATACGCCACTTGAGCCACTTGCATCTGTGCCCGCGGCTCTGGTTTCATCTCTGTTTTTTGGCAGAGTGTTTTGGTCATTCAAGATGTGACAGCCGCACGACTTAATTGCCAACAGTTGGCTGCAGCCGCTTCAATTGTTTGACACTTTGACATTCTTCTCTCTTGAACCGGTTACAGTTATGGCTACAGTTAGTGTTATGCCCGCCCATCAAAGTTAATGCCACGGCAGCGCTTACATAAATCAAAAATGAGTTCATGTACCAGAAAGTGAACAGTTCCCGTCCATGTGGTAATTTATTAAAATGATTTAAGTTTGATGCCCACACCCACCCGAGAAGAAACCGAAAACGAAAATAAATCAGAAAATGGGCCATCAAGCCCAACGAGCGAAAGGCGTCGAGCGGCGAGCGGCAGGCGACTTTTTTACTTAAGCTGACAAATGAATTTTGATGTACGCAGTCCACATCGGTCTGAGTGATTTGTGTTTGGATCTGAATAGAAGGCCGCCGCGAACGTGCCGAGGCCACATTCTGACGATGAGGTGCAAAGGGTGTTTTTAGCTCTTACCCCAAATTACGCGCCCTAATTAAATTTCCCGACACGTCCAGAGACAGCGGCAAATGGTTGCTACTTCGAGTTGTTGCTAGTTAGTTTTGTTTCATTAATGTGATGAGGGCGTCAAAGTTGATTGCTTTTTAAGTGCAAGGGAATTTGATTTATTTCCGAGCCTAATGCAGGGAGTGGGAAATTGGGCGTGAAGTGGGAGCGAGGCAAATGCCAAATATCTATGACGAAAGAGCCGACACTTTCATTGGCAAAAAGAAAACAAATTATCTTTCGCAATTTTAAATTTCTGTTGTTTCATTTCTCCGCTGAGGAAAGAGCCCCCAAACTGGGCAATCAGTGGACCCATAGGTGCGGTCGGAGCGGTAAGCGCATTAAACGGTTTGATTGCAATTTTGGGCAGGTCTTAAAAATGTTTATTATATGCCTGGGTAATGAGTGTTTGTGTTTTTTTTCGGACTTAATTTTGTTGGTTTTTACTCGAATGCGGGGGGAATTGGCAATCGAAAGCGCAGAGCGTAAGATGAAATAAGAGTTGGCTGAGAATTTGAAAAACGAAATTCATTCATTGTTCCATTCATGGAAACCGCATTCAGTTTGAACGCTTAAGAGCTTCGTCCAAACTTATTCTTGCATTAAATATACCGAGTAGATGGGTATCAACTGTAATCTTATTATTATGAAGGTCGCCATAAACTAAAACCACAGGTTGCTAATAGAACGGTAAGCAGGAAAATACTTGACTAAAGTGCAAAATTCGCATATTGATAACGATTTTCCATCCCATTATACTTAATTTAACACTCGGTATGAACTATACTTGAAGGTTGTACTCTAACTCTTAAAATACGCACAAAATAAACTCCATTGCAAAGTTTAAAGTCAACCCCAATATCAGGGTTGCAAAACACTCGAAAATAAGTAATGGCTCGGTTCATTGGGTCATACAGTTTCTGAACGGCCGGTTCGGTTCACTACATGGTTCTTGGAGCTAACTCTGATCGTTTAGGTTCGGTTCAAGGGTTCATAAAGGCACATTATGAAGTTTTATGATGTCTGTCGTAATGTGACCTTTCACACACTTTGGAAATGGAGTTCGAATAATTCATTTGAATAAAATTGTAAATTGACGGGACTTGCCGGATTCGTCAACAAGTTCCTAGAGGAAAGCCCTTCGAAAACAGAAGAGGAAGAGACTACAACACTAACATAATTAACATTGTAATTAGTAATCATTATTTAAGTTTCTGACTTTATCTTGCCTGGGGACTTGAACTCTTATTGAACATCTTATCGCACTCGACTGTCAAGCACGCGCCTTACTCACAATAAAGAACGTGGTAAAATTCTAAGCACTCAGCTGCCTCTTTTATATTCCGAATGCACGGAATTCGTACTTGAGAATTACATGCGGTGTCTTTTTATACTTTTCTAAATTTGGCTGTGGTTTTCTAGATTATTTTTCTATATTTTATGGCGTATATCTCTGCAAGCCGAATATCAGTTGCCGCTTTTTTATTCCGAATGCACGGAATTCGTACTTGAGAATTACATGCGGTGTCTTTTTCATATTTTTCTATTTTTTAGGGCGATTTTCTAGACTTTTTATACCCTGCTCCCATTGAAAATGGGAAAAGGGGGATCATGAAGTTGTGCGAATATATGTTACAGGGAGAAGGAAACATTTCCGACCCCATTAGGATTTATATTCTCGATCAGCGTGAGCAGCCGAGTCGATATAGCCATGTCTGTCTGTCCGTCCGTCTGTCTGTCCGTCCGTCTGTATGAACGCGTCGATCTCAGAGTCTATACAGCGCTGCTAAAAACTATTTGAAGTACTACTCTAACTTTCATTTACTTTCGCGTGAAATTCAATAAAGTTTCTTTAAAAAAAAGGCCAACTTAGCAGATTCAATTGATTGGCTCGTATTAAGCTTTAAAGTGAATAAGGCAGTCAGGTAGTGTGTCTTTAATTTTCTATCCATTTTAAAGTGTATTTTTATGAGAAGTTTACCATCCCAAGCAATGTTTTGGCTTTCTCAATGATGGCATTATGAAAATCTTAAGTTTTTACAACTGGGCGTAGTAAGCAAGGGGCGTGGCTGAGCCATTAAACATAACAATTATATTTTCTTAAAAATTAATTGCTAGCCGGTTTAAATTTAAAATAAAAAAGTTATGGAGTTATCGTGAGGTCCACAAGTTAGCATGTGTGGGCATGAAAAGTTGCCACACTCTGGGAAAAATACTCTGATATTTTAATCTTTACACCTTGATTTTAATATTTTCACCATTGATTTGGCGTCAAATATGATATTCGTTAATCTAAAACAGTTCAGACTTCAATTTGAAAATGAACATAGTTGAAACACTGTCTTCTTGCAATTAAACGACCGCTTGTAATTCTCAAATTGGATTTCACTGAAGTATGAAAATAAAAGAGGTAATTAAAAATCCGCCATTTTAATATGTTTTTAGACAATTCAAAGTGCTTTTTACTTTATTTAAATACAAAAGGGGCATAGTTAAATCAAATAAGATTGTTATTTGTTTTACCATTCGGTTTTTTCCTGAGTGCAAACAGAGACTTTTATAGTTATTGGTTCATAACTTCCAAAATCGAGGTTATGTCAAAAAATGTTTAAAAGTAGTAAAATGGTAGATTTGGCTAGATTTTTCAATTAGTAAATAAACTTTAAAAATTATTTGAGCAAAAATTTAAAAAAAATCGTTGTTTGTTTCGTCAGAACCAGAATTAAACTTTCGTTTTTCAACTCAGCTACGAAGAAACGTGTTTGGTTTGAATAGATTAATTTATGTGGCTGCATGACCCAAAAATGTGAGGAAGCCTCGTATAACTCACGCGTTGGAAAAGTATCTGTTAAGCCTGGCATGCTAGAGGAAATTGGTTAGTTTATTTGAAATCAGCGCCCAAAAATACACCAAGAACGTTTGCTTTTTTTTCTGGGGCAAATGTAGCCCAGATTTTTCAAACTTGTGTTATTAAAGGTTCGAAAGAATTGGACCTGGAAAACAATTATTAATTTTTTATTATTTTCAAAAGTTGAAAGATGCTAGAACTGTATAAAGCTCTGACATCCTTTAAAAACTTTTTTAATTCTTTAATTAATTTCCCTGAGTCAAGGGTAAGTCGAAGTCGGGCAGGGTCGACTTTAACATAAGCTCCCGTTATTCCGTAGTTTTTGTTAGGCTGCTTCCCAACTCAAATTCACCGGCCACAATATTTCTCATTCAATCCAAATTTATGTTTCCAATTACAGTGTAACAATAGTTTTGCAAGTTTAACACATCAAATTTAAGCACTTCCAGAAACAATACTTTCCTGAAATGTAAGGTACGAAACGGAATACACTCTATCCCGATCTATCTTGAACTCTTACAGCCGATTTTATTATCCTATTTAGTTATATAGACATTCGAGAATTACTTAATGATGGAGAACAAAATTAGCACTTACATCCCATTCTTCCCCATTGAATAAGAGATGCTTTTCGACTCACGTTATCGATTCACATTAATTGGATATTTTATTATCATAAAATGGATATTAAACAAAAAAGAAAGCCCGACTATAACATACTCTGTACCAACGAATATATAGGATCAGTATAAATTTTTATGCCACTGCAGCACCGAATAAGCTTTTTATCATAACTCGACAACCGTTTATTCGATCCTTTGGTAAATAAATCTTACTATGATGTCTAGAATGTGCGAACCATCTATCTTTAAAACTGTGCGAGAAGTAAGAATTTTTTTCCCATACACGTCAAACCTCTATCTCTTAACATCTCTGAGATCTCTGCTATTTGATGTTTTTGAATATCCTTTTTATACCCTGTGAAATGGGAATGGGAAAAGGGGGATCATAAAGTTGTGCGAATGTATGTAACGAAACATTTCCGATCCCATAAAGTACATATATTCTTCATCTGCATGAAAAGCCGAGTCGATATAGCCATGTCCGTCTATCCGTCCGTCTGTGTGTATGAACGCGTCGATCTCAGAGACCATAAGAGATAGAGCCACAAATTGCATGAAGTTGGGTGTGTTGGGTTGGAAAATTCACAAAATTTACAAATTAATGTGGCCTACTTTCAGGATGAGCCTTTAATAACTGTTACCAAAACCGGTTACATTCATAAATTCAAAAACAGATAAATAAAATCAAATGACCAGGTATTTTGTAGTTGTTTAATATACTTCCTTACTTGTTTAATGTAATTTTTCCCTTGGGATAGCTATCCCATTTCTTCGAATGATTTCTTTGGTACTTGCGCAAGGGACTAACAGTGATTTTTAGCCCGAATAATTTGCATACGTGCATCTTAAAGCAATGTGCAAGCTCCCTTGCTTATCCAAGTCAGATGCTTGTTTCCTATAAGTGAACTGCCTAATGCGATTAAGGATTTTTGATCAGTTTTGTAAAATTGTGCTTAATATGTTTAAATGTGTTGCTGGTAGAAGCAGTAAGATTGATCACTGAGCAGGTATCAAAACAAAATGATGCATCGAATAGCTACTGCTGAACGAAGTGGTACATTTTTGGACAAATTAATTACAAGACGTGTCATCATTCAAATTGCATAGAAATAGTAAAAAAAAAGAGTGGGCGTCGTGGAACACCCGGTACGAGCGAAGCTCTTTACGAAGGATAATAATAATCTGATTTGAAACTACAACACTTTCAAAAGAATATAAAGTACCATTGTTTTTGTATGGTTATATCCAGATGAATTTTGTTTTTAATCCAATTTACATTTTGACTAGTAAAAAAGTGTTTCCCAAGAAAGGGGCTCTCTGTCTTTAACTTCCATTAAAACAATAAAGAACCTCTGACTGCATGTTCTGTTTAATGGTTAAAAGTAAATGTCGATAGTGCTACATGTTTTTTTGATATTTTTTATCAAAGGCCTGTATCCAGCTTTGCGGGAAATTACTGCCGGAAATTTGCTATTTATTTTGAGTGTGTGGAGACCAACTATAACAAACTGTCGCTCATAGCGTTCTCTGTCTCTCTCTTCCAAAGCCTTCTTACAGTCATTTGCTAGCTAGCATACACAAAATTAATGAACTGCCTCTACGCTGCCTCTCTACGTTTTTCCGCGCATTCTGCTTTGGGATTCCCAAACGGTTATGCCTCCGCTGGCATGGAGAGACTTCTTAGACACGTTCAGTTGGTATGCATTGATCGCTGATGATAGAGGGTGGTTTCTTTTGAAACAGCTGTACGATCTACCAGCCTCCTTTGTGGTGTTGTGTCTCTGTTTAAAGTTGTGCGAAAGCATAACATGACCTCGAGCCGGCTAAAAAAAACTGCAGGTTTACTAAGAACAAAGGTCACAGAAAAACCATTCACATGAACTTAATAACTTTAATCACAATAACATGTATCTCCTTTATTTATATGTGCTTTTTCCAGAAATGTGAGATTCGTCAAAGACATGGTCTTTGCCTCAACTGCTTGTATCAAAGCAATTTTCTCCTCACAGTTTTTGCCTCTATTTTTTTTGACAAATCACTTCCAAAATAATTGTAAACATTATGTTCCTGAGCTGTGTATCAGCTGTTTCTCGAACCACACACGCCTTCGAAACGCCGCTATCGATACGTCGCTATCAAGACAAAGTGTGGATTTTGTTCATGTTGCTGGACGGACAAACGAAAAATTCCTGACACAATTTTTTGATATGAAGTTTGGCAGGAATTTTGGGTTTCCGCGGTGCAGAATATCCGGCTTAACCAAAAAAGTTGTTGCTGAAATTCCTTAAAAATTGTGCATTAATTGAGTTGACAAAATAAAATAAAGCCAGAAAATAGCCTTAACTTAGCACTTTTCACTGCTTTGGTTACTGTTTCGGTCACTGTTTCTGTAACTGTTTCAGTCATAGTTAAGTCACTGTTTCAGTCACCTTTTCGGTCAGTGTTTTGATCACTTTTTCAGTCACCTCTGATCTCCCACCACGACCCCCCAACTCACAACCCATCTGCTGCTATGGCTGTTTTGTATAGGCCAAAGCTGCTGACTTTGCAAACCATAACCGTTCTTTTTTCTGACAACTGCAAAGAGTGGACCGGTTGTTGAAAACTCTGCTCACAACCCACATGCTGCTATCGCTTTCTTGCACAGACTTTCTGGCTTTCGACCTTACAAAATACCTAGATCTGGTGCGAAAATAGTTAAATTGGCAACACTGGTTAGCAGACTCCAGTGTAAGCAGAGACATGATGCAATATATTAGGTGGTCTCGTCGGCAAAAAGTAGTCCGTTAACAATGCCAACAGTAACAACAACATGCGAAAAAAAGGAAAGCGTCGGCAGCAGAGAGTGCCAGAGCGTGAGAAAATGAGAGAGCGCATATAATTTGCAGCATACATTAAAGTTGCATACATACATATACACGCACGCACTGAGTGAGCTCACACACAAACGCTGCTGACTTTGCAAAGTCAAAAGCGTAGCCAAAAAATCTGTCGCAAAGACAATCGTTTTCTGGATTTACCCCCCAGTCTACCGTCCGTAAAAGAGCTTCGCTCTAAAAACCCATTGCCCAGGCAAAATCTTGTTTTTAAATTAAGTGAACAAAATGAGCCATTCGAAGCCTATACAATTATAGCTCGTTCTAGCAGTACAATTTGCAAGATACTTGCTCCTCTATCATGATAAGACAAATTGAGTATCATGATGCTGGAGTCACTGGATTTCAACTGATCAGGGAGCAAGTTATTCTACTGAACACAGCCATTGTTCTTAATTCAAGTATTTTTGCCTTCTCAATAATGCTCCAATTGCCGCAAACTTTTCACACTCTCTCTCACTACGCTTTAATCGCGAACTAGTTCATCGTCATTCATTATCATCATCATCATTCAACATGCTCTACTCTGATGCTCATCACCCGCCACGCTCATCTACAACTATTAATCAATAGATTCCGCTTATCGATTAGCGCGCGTGCTCCAAGGCAATCGGCGTTGCTTAACCAACTGCCTTGTTGATCTCTGGGCACCCCCATGTCGCGAACTGTGGTAATTGAACCCCATTTTAATTACCAAACAATAACGAAAGTAGTAACCAAAAAAAAAAAAGAAACATGAAAAATTGTTAAAAATTCGATAGCCCAATGGGGCAACTTGAAGTGCGACCAGCAGCCGGGTTACAGCTCGTTCCATGAATGGATAAAAATCAAACGGTCATTAAACAAGGCCTGGCACTGGCAGCGAAACTAATCAGCAACTAATTTGCACAGCAATTTACAGCAAAACTTTTTGGCAAGTCCCAAAATAAATTTTTAAATTTTCGACTGACTTTGTTTACGCTTCTGCTGAGGGGTATATTCGTTACGTTGATTTAAAGTGGATTAAGCTTCGCGTTTGTGGGGTGGAGGTGTTGATAGGTAAGCAAATTAACTACACCTAATCTCCACAAGCGAAACCGATTTGAAAAACTGAATGAAGTTAGCAAGACCAGGAATTGCAATTGGTAAGAATACAATAAATTTGTGTTCTTCGCGGTGGTAGAGAAATATAATATAACAAAATCGAGGAAACAACTAAACGACTCTGAGAAAGTATCGTTAAAATCCAAAAGTCATAAAAAGCCGAAAAACGCAAAGAAAAAGTAAATTCGGGTGTGTAAATTGACTTTTTGTTCAGTGCAATTATAGCCCAGGAAATTGATGGGCCAAAGAACAAAGCGGCGCTGGAGCTTGGAGAGTTCCTTGGTTAGCCATATTGGGCGATAAAACCAAATAAAGTTAAAGCCCAGAAGCATTTGCTGGGCGTGTTGGCCACTATTTGATGTATGGCCATGGCGGAGTTTTGAAGTTGCGAGTCTTCTGGTGAGTTTCACTTTTACGACTGACATACATTATAATTAACGCCGCCACGTAAAGAGGCGTGCCAGTAAAGGGGCTCAGAAAAACGCGCAATTAATTTAAGCCCCGAAAATGTCATAAACCATAGCGGGGAGCAGTCGAAGGGCAGCCGGAAGCCGCGAAAAAAGCTGTCAATTTAACGAGGGCACCCAAAACAGAAACTGAAGAACAGACCTTGCTGACCCCGTCCGAAGTGTTGAAGTTGCGATTTATTGTGGACGTGTCACTGGCACATCCTTGGAAAAGGAAGAGGATTTTTTGTGTATTTCCATAAGGGGGAAGATAAACAAATTTTGCATTTTAAGCGTTTGACACTCAAGCTTTATACTGTCCCTCCGCCTTTCATGTTTATCTTATGTCCGGGCACAAATTGAATTTTGATACTTTTGTACATTTTTTAAAACAATTTTTGTCGACATGCATTGCGCAAAGTTTCGTCCGGGAAATGTTGTTTCCTCCAAGGCAAAGCCAATAAGCTGCCTCATTAGAATTCACAGGTACTCAAAGTTGAAGAAGTTCTGCACTCAATTTGGCCAACAAGTTGAACACCTCTGGAGCTGTGTGAAGCTCAAAGTGTCCAAAGTGTGGGGGCCAAATGCAGAATATATGCGTTCTAACAGAAGGTCCACATGGAAAACATATAAATTTCACGCTCTCCTGCAAGTGCTGCTGCTGCTGCTGCTGCTGCTCCTCTAGTCCTGGTCCTTGCGGTTGCCGAACAACGAGTCGTATGAATTATATGCAAATTGCCGCCTGCCCCGACAAGGGAACTTTTCAAGTGCCAGGGCCATGAAGCGGGCATTGTGTAGCAAGAGAAATTGGCCGACTATCAAGAAAGAATTCGAAGTGCAGCAACCGAGGCACAGGGGGCTCCATTGTGGTTGCCAAATTCTACGAAAATTCGCTTGTGCAAACTTTGGTCACTGCACGAACCAATCTGCGACAATGTTGCGGGCAAACTTTTCAAATCCTCTGAACTGCCTGTTGGCGTGGCAACTCGTGTGTGTGTGTGTGTGTGTGTGTGTGTGTGTGTGTGTTTTGCCCACGTTTGATTTATAGGCTGGGCCTGTTGCCGCCGTCCAGTGGTTGCTATCTCCCGCTTCTCATTTGTAAAGCCCTGTTAATGTTTCTGTTTCGGTTTTGTGGGGCGGACAGCACATATGCGCACTTATGGCCCGAAGAAAACCTTTTCAGCAACATAGAGAGTATGTGCAGTGAAATTGAAACAGAATATCCTACTTAAGTTTAATATTAAGGTTTTAGCGAAGGGACCTTAGTGGCCTCTTAGGCCCAAGCAAACCGACCCGTCGATCAGAGCAAAAGCCATCGAATGTTATGTGCTAAACAACGTCTCAGCAACAAGTCATTCGTAAAACGGAAAGTAAAATCAATTTGTGCTTACAACCTACCCCAAAGAGACACACTTTTAAGGTATTTTAAGGAATACACAATTTCTGAAGGGCAAAGCTGAAGGGCAGTTTACTATGTGCTTAACAAATAAAGGGTGATTTATTTTTAAGAGCTATTGGAAAGTTTTTCAAAAAAAAAACACAGACAATTCAGAAAAATGCATGAAATCTTTATTTGAATCGATGGTACGGTCCATATAATTTAATGTTTGAAGTTTATTTCATACAAATGTTGACTGTGACTGCGCCTCAAATGGTCCATCCGCTTAGTCCAATTTTGGCTCTCTTTCCAACATTTCGACCGGTATCTCACGAATAAATGCTTCAATGTTGTCTTCCAATGCGTCAATTAAAGCGGGCTTGTATTTATAGACATGAGCTTTAACGTAGCCCCACAAAAAATAGTCTAAAGGCGTTAAATCGCACGATCTAGACGGCCAATTGACCGGTCCCGAACGTGAAATAAAATGTTCACCGAACTCGCCTCTCAATAAGTCCATTGTTGCGCGTGCTGTGTGGCATGTGGCACCGTCTTGTTGAAACCACATGTCATGCAAGTCAAGCTCTTGCATTTTGGGCAAAAAAAGTTGGATATCATCTCACGGTAGCGCTCACCATTCACAGTTACGTTACGATTCGCATCCTTTTTGAAGAAGTACGGTCCAATGATGCCACCAGCCCATAAACCGCACCAAACTGTGACTTTTTCTGGATGCATTGGTAGCTGTTGCAATGCTTCTGGCTGATATTCACTCCAAAATTTAGCCACAATAGCCCGAATAGCCACTTCAGTGGGTCGATTAAACTGACCATAAAATGGAAGAAGCGCGCGATGAACTTTATTAACAGAGCACGCATTTTGATAATAAAATTTCATAATTTGCAAGCGTTGTTCGTTTTTTAAGACGATTCATGGTTAAATTATAGATCAAACTGAAGATGTTTTACAGTGAAACAAAACACGAAACGTGCGTGAGCTGTTTAAACCAGTAAGGCCAAAAAGATAATAGCTAAAGAATCACCCTTTACAAGTAAAAACCAGTTTCCAAAATAAAGGGGAAAAAAGAAGCGATTCGAATGCAACAAAATCGAATGTTGTTTTTGAGACCCTGTATATAATTGCAAAATGCAGCTTAAACTGCCTCGATTCTATGGCTAAGATTTTTATACTCTGTACCGTAGGTACACAGTATTATAAGTTTGTGCAAAAGTATGTAACATCAAGAAGGAAGCATCTCCGACCCTATAAAGTATATATATTCTTAATCAGCATCAACAGCCGAGTCATGTCCGTCATGTCCGTCATGTCCGTCATGTCCGTCTGTCTGTCCGTATGAACGCACAGATCTCAGAGATGGTAAGAGATAGAGGTTTGACATGTATGGGACATATGCTTCTTATTTCTGCAGGCAGATAAAGTTTATTTTCAATTTTGGCCACGCCCCCTGCCGCCCCGCAATTTAGAAAAAAAGTCATATCTCCTACAGTTTTAAAGATAGGTGGGTTACTTCTAAATATATTTAGTAATAAGGATAACTTATCGATCAGCCAAAGGAATGGTGAAGATTGGATGAACGGTTTTCGAGTTATGATCAAAAGACTGTTCGCTGCTGCAGCGCAGAAGCAGCGCTGCTTTCAGCTGCTACTGCAGCATCAAAATTTATGGTGAGCGTATAATTTCGTTGGTACAGAGTATGCTATAGTCGGGCTTGACCGACTTTCTTTCTTGTTTGATATTCGCATGAATGAATGGTGCGCATTAAAATGAATTTTAGTAGTGGTGTGTTTTAGTATATATATTCTTGATCAGCATCAACAGCCGAGTCGATGTACTATGTCACATGTGATGTGATTTTATGATTTTGATTTCCACTCGGGAACAGGAATTGGGAATGGATTGAATTGTGTCAAATGGGGAAAGTCCCAGAAATATCTAGTGATTTTCGTATAATCGGATTTGCCATTATGTGTGAAGTGTCTTCACAATGCAAGGCTATTTCAATGCATATGGGGGTGGGCTTCCCTCTTGTAGCCAAAGTTATTCCTTGTCATTTTATACACACATATAATGTCCTGCACCCACTTAGGGAAAATCACATGGTAAAACCTAAAACAATCATATTTGATTTTACTATGCCGCTTTTGTATTTAAATTAGTCACAAAGCACTTTGAATTGACTAAAAACATATTAAAACGGCGAAATTCAGTTACCCATTTTATATTCCCAATGCAGGGAATTCTAACTTGAGAATTACAAGTCTTCTTATCTTTTGCATTTGCAAAATGCCAGAAATATTGGAATGAATAATTTTAAGCAATTCGATATAAGTAGTATTTGAGACGTCGATCAGGCAGCATACGCTATAGCACAACTGGTTGAGACGGCATTCCAATCGTATTCAAGCCCAGAGGTCCCGAGTTCGACTCAGCCCAGAGTAAGTTAAAAATTAATTAAAATTAATATAATTCGCAGTTTTTCAATCCCAATCTCTTAGATTCCATTACAAAGAAAATTGACTATACGTTGGATGGCAAAACTTTAAAATAAATAAAAGAGTTTTTAATTATTTCCAATGTTCAATGTTCCAATAATAAATTTTTAAGTGTACACTCTTTAGATATACGATTATCATATTTAACGCTAAATCAATGGTTAAAATAGTAAAGTCAAAGTGAAAATATTAAAATATCACAGCATTTTTCCCTGAGCTACCTAGTCTAGTTCATAACTTAATCGTTTATACGAAAGCCCGTTGAAATTTCAATGACCCGCGCGGAAAAAAACTAAAATTGTTTCATATCGAAATCGGCTTATAATAGCATACAGCCACGATCGTTCTCAAAACTAACTTCTTCAGAAATACATTTTTACTTGTCACGGAAAGTATTTATGTTGTGTTGGTTTTCTATTTTATCCACTCATAAGATTGGTGTAAAAATTTGACATTTATTTAACCCGACGAAGCTATTGGTTCTTAATTTGACATAGCTGGCGTTAAGCTGTTTTGCCTTTTGAAAAACTTGTTTGTTTTTAGTGAACTCTTCCATTAATTTGGTACTTTGTTCAACTCTGTATCAAAGTTACGCAGATTTTTTTAGTTTAATGTGTATGGGACAAAGACTAATTTTTGCCATACCCCCTCCCACCCCTGCTGTTTGTAAAAAGGTCATATCTCCGACACTTTTAAAGATAGAAGGTTTGTACTTTCGGACATATTTAGTAATCAGGGTTATTTATCGATCCATCAAAGGACTTATAAGGATGAAACGATAGTTAAGTAAAGAGCAAAAAATGTTCGCTAACGCAGCGCAGAAGCACTCATAATCTGCAAACACTTTCTTTGGTACAGATTACATTATAGTCGGCCCTGACCGACTTTTTTAATTGTTTTAAAATGCTTTCACACAATTCCTTAAAGTTTGATCAAATGCGGATGACTATAGCATATATCTGCCATGGGAATGATCTAGGGAGAAGCAATTATTTGTTTTCAATGGCTGCTTGCTGATGAAAATAGCAATGTCGTAGAAGTACCTGTAAAAGAGGAGCAATCTTAGCCATCAGTGTTGTGTGAATATCATTTAAGACCGTCATTTTACCTTGTGCCCATTAAAAATGGGTAAAAGGGGATCAGGAAGTTTTGTTTGACCCGCAGTGGACCTATACTTCTTTTCAGGGCTGCAAATCGGATTTAAACCGATCCGGTGTGAGCCCGGAACTCAAAATATAATTTTTACTCTTTACCGTACCTCTTCAGAATTTAAAGCTGAACCCGAACCTCTTCCGAACCTTAAATATCGGTTCGGTTCAACAAAAATGGTAGACATCAAAAAATTTTACCTTCTGTCTAGCGATTCTATCTATTATTTGGTTAGTTTTGTTCGACCGAGTCTTAAAATGGGCAACAAAGTGAATTTAAAAAATCCTAGAATGGCATTCAGAACTGCTTATAATATCCCCATCTATAGTAGTCTGTGTTTTTTAAGATCCTTGACTCCAATGCTTTTTCAATGATTCACATGGGAAATATTTGTTTTCCCATTATATTCCTTCATAAGCTCCTGTCAAGTGATATTGACTCAAGAGCTCTGATTAGCCAAATAAGTCTTGTGGTTCCGGCACGTGTAACTAGAAATTATGTCCCGATTTATTTACATCCGTGTCTCACGAACTATGCTCATCATGAACCCTTTCAAAACCTTTGTCTTATCTACAACAATTTTTGACATCTCTTCTCCGTAAACTCTCCTATGCTAAATGTTAAAAATGTTTTGTTGTCTAATTTAGTTTCGGAATTCTCAAGTAACAGATTGACAGAACTTTGTTAAGCCACAAACAATAAACAAAACAAAACAAAATTATATTTCACTTAATAATAAATTATATTTCTAACATTCAATATATCAATGCGTTCCACAAACCGATTTCGACCCAAAATCAATCCGATTACTATACGATTTGAGTAGTTATTAGGTCGAAAGCGATTATTACAACACATAGGATTCAATCGTCTTCAAAAATTAAGTAATGTTTAGTTTCTAAATAAATTTTTGCGTTGTTTTATATTATTATTGGAGCCAAAGGCCTCGACGCCAGCGCTTTTCCCTCTTATAATTAATTATAATATTATTATTAGTTTAATGCATTATAAAATAAATAAATATTAATATTGTGTCCAGCATGAACTAATCCAAGGTTCGAACCAAAACCTTCTTCCAAAAAACGCGAACCTGAATTTGAACTTTAACCATTGGTAAGCTTTGGTACGAACCAGCGTTCCGGAGATCCAAAAAAAAAGTTCGAAACGGGATTGAAGCAGGGTAATCCCGAACAGGTTTAAAGTGATCCTGATTTTTGAGATTAAAAAAAAGGTTTGAGGCAAATCAATCTTTTCTCGGATCGGCTCAAGAGTATCCGGGACTACCCTGTTTTCAATCCCGTTTCGGACTGATATCTTTTTTCAGTGTAGCTTTTGCATCTAATAACTTTCTCCTTTGTTTTCATATCTTACGATCTCGAGACAGAATCTGGTTAGAGGTGGAGTATTTTGTATTACTATTCAGAAAAATAGTTGTTGGCAGCGATAATTTGAAAAGATCAATAGAAATCAGGGATGCAAACCGGTTCTGAACTGAACCGGTTTTGAACCGAACCGAACCGCTTATTCCAGCCGGTGAACCGAACCGCAAACCGAACCGGCTTCCTTTCAGAATTGCTGAACCAAACCGAAAACCACAAATAAAAACGGTTCGGTTCGGTTCAGTTCTCTGACTGAAATCATGCCTAAAATCAACTAAGGTCATGACGTAGTATGACATGTCAGAGTAAAATCCATGGCCCAAATTCTCAAAAAATGATGTCATGAATTTAGGACCAGCCCTTTCATTTCTGAGCTGATTCAGCTATGATTCAGTTCTAAGCCTAACTTAAGGGATATGATAAACATAATAATTAAGATTCATAGTACGTATTCTTTTCTAGCAAACATTCTCAATTTTCGAGAGTATTCATCTAGGAACTTATAGACGACTCCTGGAAATCCGACATAATAAGCATTGGACATTCTTCTAAGGATTTTAAAAATATTTAAATGGATTATAAGAATTACATTTCAAAAGTGTTCGACAAGTCACATTACTACAACAATCATAATATCTCGTAATGTGCCTTTGTGAACCACTGAACCGAACCGAAACCGCGGTTCAGCTAGCTCCAAAAACCATGTAATGAACCGAACCGGCGGTTCAGAAACTGTATGAACCACTGAACCGAACCAGTCCTTATTTTCGAGTGGTTTGCATCCCTGATAAAAATTCAGAAATCAATTTCTTAAATCACAGAAATGACAAATATTCTCGCAAGAACTCTCAATTTCTTTCGACTGTTTCTCTCTTTTCTATGCCCTGGCAAACGAAGCAACCCTCGTCCACAATCTCCGGCAACAGCAGCCGCCGCAGCAGCTGCTGGCTCGTGGACGCCAAACGGTTTGAATTGTAAGGCATGCATGATGGATTGGCATTGATTGTGCGAAAGAGCGGCGGAAGCAAAAGCATCTGGCCGTAAAATATGAGGCTGGGAACAAAGGCAGCAGCACAGCCTGCCGAGTCCAAGTCAGTCGGCCTGGCGGCCAAAGGTAGAGCAATCTACAGAAAAGTGAAAGTGACAATGGAGAGCGAGCGAGGAGGAAGCTCAAGTGACAATGACAATGCCAATGCTTTCTGTATACTTAAAGCATTAAGCACATTACACGAAATGGCACAAATGAAATGGCAAAGAGAAAGAAAAAGAAACATGTTGATAAGCGAACAAAAACACGCCACAGTTGTCATTAGTTAACAACCGTCTCTAGAAGTCGACGGGAAGATAAAAAGTGCGGCAGACCTTTGGCCAACCAAATCGTTTTAAGGCACTTGATTTTCCAAAGTCGTGAGATTGCGGTGCTGACCAGCTCACTTTTAAGTGGCGACCCCCGGGGTCTGGTCGGGCTTGAGGGGGAGTTCAAAAGAAACTTGGTATTCGCAGCATTCAAACCAGTCAACTTAATTAAAAAGGACATGGCGGGTCAGGCTCCTCCCGCTCCTGCTCCTTGGCTGTTTAAGCTTAAGTGGCGGAAACCGTTGATTCCTCCCCCCCCCCCGCGCAGCAGAACTACAAAAATGTTTAAGTTATGGGGAAAATGCCAAGAAATTACTTTTTAATTAGTTTGAAGTGGGCTGAAGACACTCTCCATTTCGTACTTGCCCCTTCTCGAAGCTGGAGGAGTGCGAGCTTTCGGGTTAAGTGTGTAATTAATTCAGTTTTCTTTTTCTTTAAATGGCAGAAAATTGAGTTGGGGTTAGCTTAGAAAGCGGAAAATGCAATGAAACTGCCGAGCAGAGCGAAACGAAGGAGAGTCCTTATCAAGGCGGCACCAGATGCGGCGCGCTAATCCGCACATGAGGGCAACGGAGAATCAATGTGAAGCTGTTTGTTTGTTGTTTTTTTTTTTTTTGTAATTTTGTCACCGTTGTTTTTTTTATTGAGCATAAAGTACTTACAGCTAATACAATTAAAATATATTTATATGTATGTCAATTCATCTTCTATCAATCATCAGTTTTCATCTTCTGCTATCGCTTGCCGGGTGCCAAGTGGAGTTCCCGCTGGGAGAACCCACCACTTGCCACCTATTAGCTATTAGATTTTTCAAGGCTTTCCATTAGTTCTTTTTTTTTGTGGGGGGAAGAGTGAGGGATGCACAGAGAATGAGTGAAGGAGGCGAGATGGAAACGAGAGGAAACGAATTATTTACAAAAGTCTTGGCGACAGCAACGCCCTGAAATCCTACGGGACTCCAGTCTGGGGTACTCGGTTGTGTCTGGGATGAGAAGAGTCGACACTTGTGGTAGAAGATCGTCACGTGAGGGGTTAGTCGTCCAGTCCTAGGACGGGTCAAGTCGCAATGGTTGATGTGATGTGATGTAATTTGTGTGAGACAGGACTAGTCAGCAGCCTAAGACGAGTTCGAAGGTCGCAGTGGTGATGAGAGGAAAGCGCCTTAGTAGGGGCCGGACTTGCCGGGTGGGCCGTAGTTGGTGGATGGGGCCGTGTAGCCGCCGTCACCGCCGGAATTCGATGAACCACCGTTACCACCACTAATGCCGCTAGAATCCTTTTGGGTCTTGTACTTGATGAAGTACACCTCGGGCTTCGAGGGCTGAGTGGGTGCTGGTGTGGGAATGACAATGTCCTGCTGATCCTCAGGCTTCTTAACCAACACATAGACCAATGTCTTCTCTTCATTCTGGGGCTGCAGGGGAATGACTGGGGCCTGGTACGAGGGTGGAGATGGCGCCTTGATGAAGATGATTTTGTAGTGCTTCTGGGACTGGCCCACTGGCAGGTTGGGTCGCTGACGCACTTCCTCCTGCTCTGGTGGTGGGACATGCACATAGATGTGCTTCTGAACTAAAGTGGTGCCACCACCGCCGCCTCCCCCAAAGCCACCAACGCTGCCGCCGCCAAAGCCTGTAAAATGGACGTTAAATTAGTTGGGAATTGAGGTTGGTGACCTATTCCAACGCACCTCCTCCAAATCCACCGCCACCGCCGCCGCCGCCGCCGCTGCTGAAGCTACCGCCACCGCCGCTGCTGAAGCCACCACCGCCGCCGCTGCTGAAGTCGCCGCCGCCACCAAATCCACCGCCGGAGCCACCTCCAAAGCTACCCCCGGAGCCACCGCCAAATCCACCTCCGGAGCCACCTCCGAAGCCGCCTCCGTGGGAGCCGCCGCTTGAACCGCCGGAGCCTCCGGAACCGCCAGGACGATTGTAGTTATATCCCGCCTCGGGACGAGCTGCGGCCAGGGCCAGACAGGACATGAGGATGAAGGCTTTCATGGCTGTTTTGTCACGGGTGGAACGACGCGTTGCTTGAGTCACGGGTGTTCGCGGAAACGATCTGAGACGCACACACTTGCACTTGCACTAACACAGTAATCCTAGGTCTGTGGTGTGGGAGTAAACAAAGAGTGGGCGTGTTAGGATGTGGAGCTGTGGAACTCTTGCTCTGGGGATGGTCCTCACGATTTTGTATCCTCGAGTGGTTACTGCGTTCGACTCTCGACTGTGACTCGGTGCACTGTTGTTTATTAGACCAAATCAAATGCTTCACTGACGAACCAATGCAGCCGCATCATCAATTTATACAGAAATCCAGCTAGATGCACAGCGGCACAGAGCGGCGCACACCAATACCGCCATACCTAGACGGGGACGGCGTCTAGCGGAGAGGGCTCTTTGGCCGATGATGGCGATGATGATGCGCATGCGTGGCCCAGGCCACCGAGCTGGCCAATAATGAGCAGCCTCTGTGTCTGTGAGCATCGCCGCTCGGCGCTGAGTCGGCGCTGGCAACGAGGTTACCGCCAGTTCGCTGCCGGCGTCTGTGTAGGACGGCAAGTGAAACCAAAATTACCGCACAATCAACTTATTACAGCACCGCAGAAGCGGCAGCGGCAGCGGCAGCGGCGACGTCGATTTCCCGTTGTGGCTTGGAGAGCCGCTGCGTCATCTCTGGCCACTGCCACTCTCACTCTCAGCCTGTAGCCACCAATGTCGTGCACTTTCGCTCTCGCTGCTGGGTTTTTGGGCCTGACTGCGACTTAGCATCCGATCTCACACTTGAGCGTCAGCTGGGCAGGCGAGCAGGCTGCCTTTTTGCTTTCCTCGAGGCCAAATGAAAATAAAGCTGCAGTTGGAAATTTTTGCTCACGATCCCAGCGAACGAAAGTGAAAATCTAAAGAAACTTTGAGTCCAGACAATGGCAATTTGAATAATTTGAGTTTGTGCGAGTGTTTGTGGATTTGTGGGTTGTGATTGTGGCCATTGTTTTGTGAGGGGGGGGGGCCTTTTTTCTTGGAGACCGCCTATGACAAATGGTGGAGGGAATGAGTGAACGAGTGGATGTGAGTGTACTAGTGTATAAGTGTGCCACTGTGCGAGGTTCGACAAACTTTTTGAGCGTTTTGAAGAGACGAGTTGGTGGTGTGCCAGTTTCGATTTAAGCGGTTGTGTTGCCAGGCTAAGAGTGAATGTTCTGTTCAGTTTCTAATATCCGATCGGGGACTTCTACTTAATTTTAAAAAAGAAACTACAAAATTTTTACGAATCTTTGCTTATAAAGGATGACATGATTTTTGTACATTTGGCTTGGCGGAACTTGGTATAGTCGAAAAATTTCGTTAAAACTCATAGCTAAATCGAAAGTAAGTTGAAAGAGAACTGCCAAAATATTCTGTGGGTGAAATTTGATACACTTCCAGCTGCTCAACTTGTCTTTCCAAATTTTTACATTTTAGTGAAATTAACCATCAGATTTTGATCACATTTGTTTAAGTTTTTTGGAATGGTTTACGTATTTTGTAGATGTGTCAAGAATTTTGTACAAAAAACAATCAATTTTTACTTTTACTTTCCCGTTTAGCATTGGTTTTTGCATGCAAAATAGAAATAATATCTTTGAAGACTAAGTCAAAGGGTTATCATTTTGTTCACCATTTGATGATCATTTTGATGATCAAAGTAAAAAGTAATAATAATAATATCGAAAATTGGTTAGTTGTTTTAAAGAAGTTTTACCAATATCTATAGAAATACTTTCAGAAATTGATCGATCTAGAATAAACAAGTCTTTAAAATTCATACATCAGTTAACTTTTGTGGCCATATGACTTAACAGATACCTGATATATGGTTTATATTAAGTTCAACCTTAAGCCTTAGACTTTGTTCTTCATCAGAATTTCAAGGATTTGCAGTTTGTTTTTTTTATAAAACTGCTGAGATAAATAAAGTTACCAATGTACTTCTGATTGAATTTATTCGATTATCATCCCTCTGGGAATAACGAAAAGTTTTTTCAATTGTCGGAAAATGTCAGAATATCCGACCGACTTTTTGTACATGTTAAAGGAAATTTATATTAACGAAGAGGTTTACATTTTTGCACAGCATCAGCAGCCGGTCCTAGACCTCGGAAGCTAAAAGAGACAAAGCAACCAAGTTTTGCTTGTCTTATTTCGTCCCAAAAGAAGTATTGTCTGCATGCAGATCAAATTTTTGCCACGACCTCAATTAAATATGTTTTAAAACTTGCACAATTTTCCAGAACTGAATACACCGGCTGCTAACACAATGGCGATATGTTTCTATTAATGTTAATCCACGGTCAATTAACATAAGGGAAGGCCATTACACATGAAATACTCTCTCAAAATTAAGCCAAACACACTTCCCAATTCTGACATCAAATGTCTTTTTATGAATATATACAATATTAAGGATAGACAGAGGATTCGGCATATTTTCAAAACAGAATTTTGTCCTAGTAGACAAGTAGGCAAATGTGTAATCACCAAATTTGTTCACTGCACTTTACTTTTGCTGACGTTTCAACTCATTAAATAATAATTTAAGTCATGAAATTGAATGAAAAATCCGCTGTCTAGTTGTGAATGAAATATTATATATATATATATTTTATTCTCTGTACTTTTAGTGTCTGATCTTAGAGATGCTCAGAGCTAGAAATTTGAATATTATTTAAAGTTTAATTTTACTTATTTAGCACGCCACCAGCTCCCCCGTAATTTGGGAAAAGTCTCAAGTATATTTAGTACATTTTACAGATATTTAGTACTCAGCATTGTTTATCGATCCACCAAAGGTATGGCAAGTAAGGGATTAACGAAAGACAAGTTATGAGCAGAAGAAAGTTCACTGCAGCAGCAGTACTTTGTGCTGCACCTGCAGAGCAGTTCAGTGGTAGTGGTTGAAGTTTGTATATTAATTGCAGTTCGCATATCCAACCGAAGGCCGCCATTTCAAGCAAACACCATAAGCCACTCAACCCTAGGCAGCATGGCATTCTGGTTTTGGAAAACTTGACAAAACTTTTGTCCTTAACTATAAAATGTGATTTTTTATTTGCCAGAAACGCAACCCTCTTGATTATCTTGGACAACTAGATTTTTCATAAAGAAAATAAAGTTTACCGATGTTTTATACACTGACGATCGAAAACTGTGTCCGTAATTTATCAGAATCTTACCATTTCAAAGCCACAATCCTTAAACATTGGAGCTGTTTGAAATGTTTGTATTGTGTGCAACTAAATATGTATAAATTAAATTACGGTATTAAAAATTAAATACATTAATAAAAAAAGAATTTAACTAATTGATGTAATATTACATTTAATTTACATATCGTTGAATTTATTTCTAAGATCATACAAACATTGCATCATGTCGCATTGTATTTCAATATTACTTGAACATGTGTATGAATCTTAAAATCAACAATTCTCTACAGCTCAGTACATTGTTGCAAGACGAAGTGGTTTGCATTTGCAAAGACAACCAATTCGTTATAATTTGTTTTTCTTTGTGAATGTTTTTCAACACTTACACAGAAAAAATTCCGAGATCATATCAATCCCAAACAATGTCAGAAGTCGATCAATCCAGGATTTTCTCAATCCAAGTATGACCAGGTTCTTGTCTTAAGCCCGACTTTGGTTCCGGAGTGCTTGACATCAGCTTGATTGAGAAACTTGAACTTGAAATCTGTTTGGTGAAAGGTTGTCAGAGACTAAACTTAGCTCGCTATTTGAACTGCATTCAATCCAAAAAAACCTTATTTCAAAAATTACCGAGATTGATTGATATTCAAATTTTATGTCACCACAATAATATCTCCCCACAACCCCGCCAACCATTTGCGGGGCGCTCCGAAGCAGGAGTGAAAAGGGACTCCAAAGCAGCACCTCGAAGGAGCGCAGCAGGAGAGAAAAGGGACTCCAAAGCAGCACCAGGAATAAGTCCTTTTCAAAAAAAAAAAAACCATAAGCGAATAGAAGAGTCCGCACAGAGTCTTTGCGGGCTATCTGAGTGAGCATTCTGGGACGCCGAAATCACTCATTTAAGGAATCCCTTAGGCACACTTTTTTCATATAAAGGGTGATTTTTTAGCTATTATCTTTTTGGCAACACTGGTTTAAACAGCTCACGCACGTTTCGTGTTTCGTTACACTGTCAAACATCTTCAGTTTGGTCTATAATTTAACCATGAATCGTCTTACAAACGAACACCACTTGAAAATTATTGAATTTTATTATCAAAATGCGTGCTCTGTTAAGAAAGTTCATCGCGCGCTTCTTCCATTTGATGGTCAGTTTAATCGACCCACTGAAGCGGCTATTTTTTTTGCCTAAAATGCAAGAGCTTGACTTGCATGACATGTGGTTTCAAAAAGACGGTGCCACATGTCACACAGCACGCGCAACAATGGACTTATTGAGACTTATCACGTTCGGGACAGGTCAATTGGCCGTCTAGATCGTGCGATTTAACGCCTTTAGACTATTTTTTGAGGGGCTATGTTAAAGCTCATGTCTACAGACAAGCCCGCTTCAATTGACGCATTGGAAGACAACATTGAAGCATTTATTCGTGAGATACCGGCCGAAATGTTGGAAAAAGTATGCCAAAATTGGACTAAGCGGATGGACCATTTGAGGCGCAGTCACGGTCAACATTTGCATGAAATAATTTTTAAACATTAAATTATACTACTATCGATTCAAATAAAGATTTCATGCATTTTTCTGAATTGTATGTGCTTTTTTTTTTAAATCACCCTTTACATTGAAAAGTCTTTTTTCTCCACTTTGTGGAGCCTCCCTAGGAGGGAAGTCCTAATGGAGCACCTTTCGGACTCCGCTGGTTGGCTGAGAAGAGTCCAGCTGACTTTTTGAAGGAATTTTTTGATTCTCAAACCAGCAAGTTCTTGACGGCTCGGGGTCATTAGTTGTATGCATACCTCAGGTTCTATATTCAATAGACTTCAGCTTCCTCCTCTTGACAGTATTGTTATGACAGTTTGGGAATTCCAAGGCATCGTAAGTGCCAAATCGACAAATAAAACAAAACGGTAAGTTGATAAATTAAAGTCTTTGCATGTGTGGTGTATTCATTCCAATATGAATTCACGATTATTTGACTTTTCGGATCTGAGATTGAAAATAGATTTTTGCGGATTAATACACCATTCTCAGGATTGTTTCAAGCCTTTCCAGCTTTGGTACGACTCGTACTTGGAAATTCAATCCGAATGTTAAGATCAAATCAACTTTTTTGAGCTTGAGCTTAGCTCGCCTCTTTTTTCTGTGTTGCTGTGTTGAGTCTTTAAGGTAGGCTTTTGATATTTTCAGTAGAGAAAAGTCGGTTCAGCTGTTGCCAAATCTGATCGTCGAGAACAAATGCACTAATATTGCGAAGTTCGTTAAAAAAAATTCAATATAGTTTTTAGCTTCTGCTTTAGTCCTTGCAGCTAATTTATATACCCTTGCAGAGGGTATATTGAAATTGTCCAGATGTTTGTAACGCAAAGAAGGAAGCATTTCCGTCCACATAAAGTATATATATATTCTTGATCAGCATAACGAGATAAGTTGATTTAGCCTTGTCCGTCTATCTGTCCGTCTGTTTCTATGCTATCCCCTCCATCAGTATTAAAGCTATTGCGACCAAACTTTGGATAAAGTCTTCTGGTACAAATTCGAAGTGTCAGAACCTGTCGGATCGGATGACTATAACATATAGCTGCCATAGGAACGATCGTTAGAAAAATAAGTTCTAGTGAGTAACACTTTATTGTCTTTGATGCAAAAGTCTCCAAACTCTGTTTTTACTAGTTTTCAAAGTTTTTCAATGATATTGCCAAGTTTGGTCGAAATCGGACATCTATATAGTATAGCTGCCATAGAAAAGTAAGGTAAGAAAAATAGTCTTAGTGATCGGTCGAGACTTTATAGTTTTAGTGAGAAAAACCTTTTTGTTTTCCAAGAAAACGCCTTCAAAGTTTGAATTTCTTAGTTTTCTATGCTTTCCCATGATTTCACTAAGTTTGGTCGAAATCGGACATCTATATAGTATAGCTGTCATACCCAAGTAGAGTCAAAAAAGTAGTCTTAGTGAGAAAAAATTGTTTGTTTTCAGTGGAAATGTCTTTTTAGAAAAATAAGTTAGAGAACGTGCTGCAAGGGTATACTTTCTTCTATTTTTGAAATCGAATTTAGTTATTTGCACAGCTGCAAATCAAAACAAATAAAACTCTGCCTTAATTTTTTAGAATGCAGAAATATATATCTGGACCTTCAAGTTCCGGGCTTAAACCAAAATTTATTAATGCTTTAGGTAAATAAATGTATGGTTTTGGTGTAATTATGTTTACTTTGGCGACTTCTGTTTACATTGCAAACCTTATAATATTTGATTCCCATGGACCACTATTAATGCCATCGCAGTTCTAATGATGACTGCATCTGCGAATTCTGAGACTCGCTAGTGCAATGTTGTAATATCTTAGACAGTATGTCTGGTCTTAGAATGACTAAAATTTGTTTTCACCGAGCCGTATCTTTAGGTTCTTCATATTTTCAGGTTTAGCTATTTATGCACACTTAGTTCGGGGATTTGGTTTACGTATTTAAAAAGTCAGAATTTCAGGTTCAAACCCCGCTTAATTGAGTTCAAATAACTTAAACATCATTTGAGAATTTGGTTAACAGGTTAGCTTGATGTCGGCTTTTCAAACCTCTCTCGAATTTTGTATGGTGAGTAGGTAGGTAATTTTTACTTTTTACTTTTATGTTTTATTACCTCACTCAGACACATCGGAAATTAGCATCTTGCGTAATGTCGTTTTGTGTCACAACAACAAAAACAAAACAACAACAAAATATAAAAACTTTTGTCAAAATTGTCTCGTCTTTTAACGAACGGTCATGAAGTGTGTGTTTGTGTGTTTTTTTGCTGTGATTGCTGATTGTTGTGGTTGTTAAGTATATCAACACTGAAATTTCCAATTTATTTTTTAGTTTGTCAGTTGGTTAATTGCTTTAACTTTAATAAAGTGGTCCAGTCGATCGAACGTTCAACGAACTGAACGAAAATAAAAAGCGATTGAAGAAAATGGAATAAGACCCGAATCGCTTTTTCAATTAAGCTTTAGCTTTCAGGTCAGCAATTTCATTGTAGCTTTTACTACCTTTAATGCGACTGATTGCGTTTTTTTAATTTTATTCGATATTGTTCAATGGGACAGCAATTGGCTGTGGAAGTTGAGCATTATGGCCAATCGACAGGGAGCGAAAGATGTGCTTAAAATTGAAAAATTGTGACGATTAAATAGGTATACTAAAACTTGAAGGGTATTGATAGCCAATCGAACAATATCCACTCGACTTGACAGTAATAGATTTGATGGACCTGAGGCGGACCACAAGTATTCAAGTTTACGGCCAATTGATTAAACTCTTGTAGTCTGCCAAATTCATAAATGGAAAAGACAACCCACAATTGGCGATCGGTGGAAGGCGTCGGCAATTATCACTTAGCTGTCCAGTAAATCAACTCAGGGAAAAACAAATGACCGATTTCGGCAGGAGATGGCGAGGGTGAAGCCAAAGCGAAAACTCGACATCAAAATAATACTAAAACGCAACTGCAATCAACTGTCAGTGCAAATGCGTTTGCCGGCGTCTGAAACATTACCCAGCCACTGGCAGCCAGCATTTCCTGTCCCACTCCAATGCAATTTCGATTTCACCTTGAAATGCGCTTGCGTAACCAAAACACAAGAGGTCCAGGTCCGCGTCCATTCCATGTCGTATGCAAAAATAGTTGCTAACGAACTTTGAGTGCCGAGCGACTTTTTGTGTACATGTTTTGTTTTGTCTTATTGATAAACTTGTCCCTGGAAAACAGCAACGGAATCTCCCAAATGAACACCCGCAACTCGACCAGGGCTCCGCCTGATGCCATCTTGGAGCAACTGCTGCAATCAGTTGATTTTAAATGCGACTTCATCGCCCCCAAACGGCAGCCGAATGGCTACGACGATTGAGGGAAATGCAAATGGGAATCCCATGGAAGTGCTGCCGCATTTGCATTTCGATTAATGCACATTCAAGGCTAAGGTACCTCAATGTTTTCTGCAGAAGTGCAACCACTTAAGCGATTTTCATTCAACTTCCGAATGACGTCGGAAAAGCGCCAAAGGAGGTTGCCAAAAAAAATCGCAGCAAAGAGCAACGAAAAGCCGGCAATAAATCTCACGCTCAACAATGTGGCCAAAAGTAAAAGACCCAACAGCGGTAAACGGGAACAGAGAAAACAACAATGATGACTAAAATGGCCAACGGCAGTCGCAGTCAATTGTGAACAATTTGGATAAAGGCCAATAAAAGTTATTTCAAATGTGCGAAGTCTTGTTGAACTATTGTGGTCCCACATCACATGGCTCGATCAAAGATGCGGCCCTGAAATGTTGTATATGCAGATTTCAAAAAAATAGGTGAAGGAATTTATATATTTCACTATTCTTATAACGCACTAAAAGAATTCTAAACTCAAACTTAACTGCAATGAGCCAAAGTAGGTATTAATATTATGAGAAATAAATTTGATATTTGTTCAGAAAGTTTAAGTT
This sequence comes from Lordiphosa andalusiaca, assembly GCA_035044965.1. Classification (NCBI taxonomy): domain Eukaryota; kingdom Metazoa; phylum Arthropoda; class Insecta; order Diptera; family Drosophilidae; genus Lordiphosa; species Lordiphosa andalusiaca. The sequence goes on from JAWNNM010000528.1 coordinate 63,782, forward strand.
GGTGCACTCACTATTTAACATCCCAGTGTTTAAAGCAGAAACCTATGTTATATAGCACCAGTCACAAAAATAGATCAATCAATAGAAACAGGGAATTGAACAATTAAAATTAAGATTTAAGAAATCGAAAGATTTTAGAATTAAAGATAGACTTGCATTAAAATATATAATAGGACCAAATCAAGAACCTCGACAATACAAAGGCCCCTGGCGAGGATGGCCTTGATAATAGATTCGTCAGAGCCCTCCTAGTAAAAGCGGTGCTGGTCTTACTTTTCAAAGTGGCATTGCGAGTGGGTCACTTTCCAAAGAAAAGGCTCAAAACTTAATGATTCACAAAACTGAAAATAAACCCGTCGGAGGTAGGTTCAAAGAGATGGCAGATATTCGCTAGAAAATGTTTTCTTAGTTTTAGAAGAATATTTTCTTGATTTTAGAAAGCATTTTAGATATTTGAAGAAAAAAAAATAGAGGAACGTTAACTTCGGCTCCTCCAAAGTTTGTATACCCTTGCAACACGTTTTTTAACTAATTTGAAGGACACTTGAAGAATTATTTTTGCTTAGACTACTTTTCAGGCTCTACTTTTGTATGACAGCTATACTATATAGATGTCCGATTTCGACCAAACTTAGTTAAATTATGGAAATGCATAGCAAATTAAGAAATACAAAGTTTAGAGGCGTTTTCTTTGAAAACAATAAAGTTTTTCTCACTAAATCAAGTTTCTCGACCGATCGTTCATATGACAGCCATAACCTGTAGTCTTCCGATTTTGACAAAACTTTTTAGAATTGTGTAAAAGCTTCTAAAATAATTATGTGCCATTTTAAAAGCAGTTTACATTGAAAACAAAAAAGTTTTTCTAACTAAGACAATTTTTCTAACCTTACTTTTCTATGGCATCTATACTATTTAGATGTCCTATTTCGACCAAATTTGGCAGAATTATGGAGAAGCATTAAAAACTAGTTAATACGGAGTTTCGAGCTGTGCATTAAAACCAAAAAAGTTTTTATCACTAGAACTAGTTTTTTGACCGATCGCTCCTATGGCAGCTATATGTTATAGTCATCCGATCCGTCCAGTTCCGACAAATGTGCAGCGTATTTGTACCGGAAGACTTCGTGCAAAGTTTGGTCGCGATAGCATTAAAACTGACAAATAAGATAGCATAGAAACAGACGGACACATGGGCATGGATTTAAAGACTCAGCTCGACATGCTGATCAAGAAAATATATAATATGTATATACTTTATGTGGTCGGAAATGCTTCCTTCTATGCGTTTCAAACATCTGGACAATTTCAATGTACCCTCTGCAATGGTATACAAATATTTAGTTACAAATATTTAATATTTATTTAATATATATTTATTTACGCTAAGAAGTGTATAGCCCCTTATGTATTGTTTTTATTTCCTATATATATTTCCTTCTATTTTGCTTCTCTTGGTTCATTAAAGACTTCTTTTTAAAAATCGCATTCAAGTTAGCAATCATTAATTTTTTATTTTCCACTTTATCTTGGCTCGGGATTGAATTTGGGACCTCGGGGAAACTTTAAAACGAAAGGCATCTAATTGCATTTTCTTAATTTAAGTAATTTCGTTGCAAAACAAAAAGCTGTTTACTAACATTAATGGTTGTCGCACTATTTAAATTTTTTATTCGTCCTTCACTTAAGAAAACTTTTAATACAACAACTATAAAAAAAGGAATACATTTAGGTCAAATGTAACTAAAGTTTAAGTTTAGGAACTAGATCAAACTGTGAGTCCGAAAAAACTGTGTTTTTAGTTTTCATTGATAAAAATGGAGTCTGATATTTTGGGTCAGCTGGTAGCGTCAATTTGCAGAGTTGGTATTGGTTGACGACTGTTGACCGTGGTCAGGTCGAGCCGAAAGCCATGCGCTCTTGCTGGGTGGACGAGCTAAACCTAACTCGCCCCCAAGGGGGAATGTTCGCCACATTAAATTGTAAGCTTAGAAACATCCCAGCAAAATTTAAAAAACTTTTGAGACTGAGCGACAAAGCACGTCGTCAAAGTTTGGGCCCCTTTTTTTAATTTTCCTTTGACACAAATCAGAAACAGTTCATTGTTTCTCAAAATATAGTTTCGACGTGAACTGAACTTAATCAATTTTACGTGCATGCATCATGTGTATTTACCAGAGTTGGCATTATTCGAATTTAAAATCCTCTGAGTAATTATTTGATATAATTTAATTTGTAAATAGCTTAAAATAAATGACGATCATTCGAATGATTGATCTAGATAAAATTATTCATTATTTAAATAAAATAAATCGACAAATAACACTTCGAATAAATTATTGGTCTACAAATAGACAAATTTTTTTGGAATAAAACGAATAAATCTAGCTCAGATAAAAAGGCGTTGAAACCCCCAAATGACAGAAAAAAATGGCTCTAGTCATACCCGCGTGTCTGGTTAAACGCCTAGGTTTTAGAGAGAGGGCCTCTGGCGCTGCTTGTTGGGCAAGATGAATTGGCCCAATTCATGTCAATGTCATTTCTTGGATTTTGGACATGCCGAACTAAGCGTCAGATAGTTACGATAAGTTTTATGGACTTATGCAGCTACAATAGCATATTTGTTATTCGTGATCAAATTATTCGCAGATAATTTAATCCGACACGAATAGTTTGTCGATCAAATAAATTTCGATTATTTTTACTTGGAACACATTTTTTCGAATAAATCTTAATTTTAATTTTATTCGAATATAAATTGCCAACTCTGGTATTTACACTGAAAGAATCATTCGACATTTTCTTATTATTCAAACATGATAATTGACAAGTTATTTACATTGAAAACATGACAACATGAAGGCCTACTAGATTATCATGTCGTCATGTGTCGAGCTGTGTATACGCTTCTTATGAAGGGTGATTTTATTCCAGCTTTCGGACTTGATTTAAAAATACTTTAAATTCGGACAAATCTGTGAAATCTTTTATTAGGTAGACTTTACGATTTATATAATTAAATGTTAAATGTTGATTTCATGAAAATGCTGACCGTGACTGCGTCTCAAATTGTTCTCTCCGGTATGTAATGAATTAATTGTTCCATGATTTTACACAGAAGCATCTGACACGAAAACAGTAGATGCCTGCCAAAAACGTAGATGCCTAAAGGAAAGTGGTTAAAAAATCAAGTCAAGTTCAAGTATATTTTCGATTTCTGACTCGCCCTCATCCTCCGCCGTAATTTAGAAGCAACGACATATCTCCCATAGCTTCATCGAAAGAAGGTTATTACCTTCTAGTCATATCTTAATATATAAAATTCTTCCGTACATGGCTTTGTTACCTCACTCCTCCCAAACGGCTGGACCGATTTTGATGAAATTTCGTGTGAGTGTAGTAGTAACAGCGTATGTGGTTTATATCTATAGCTGATTCTGGTAGGTCACACAGGGATCGCGTAATTTGCCATCCACGGCTTTTTTGCACCATAAATTGACCTAAACTTAACCGATTTGGATGAAACTTTATAAAGACATTCGTCATGAATAGAGGAAGGCTGATAACAAATATGGTCCGAATCGGTCAACTCTTTCGGGTACCTCTCGAACACATATATTTTTTTTTTTGAGCAGTATAATATAATAATACACAAAATTATAATAACGCAGGACAACGTCTGACGGGGTCAGCTAGTTTGATCATAAAAAAATAATTGAATTGGTATAGATCGGAAAAGCAGGAGTCAAGTTATAAGCAAAATAATGTTCAACTTTCAAATTTGACGACTTCCACAACTTGCTTAATGGCTTAAACCAAGTCTGATCCTCTCTGTCCATAGTGAAGAAATCAGGTTAAAAGTTCCAGAGACTTTTATAATTATACCTCTGCAAGGGTATTAAATACGCACGCCAAAAGGAAAAGTGAGGAGTAGGGTCGGCATCACAGCACCGAATAAAGGGTCAACAGCTGAAGCCAGATCCGGTTTGTGCGGCCAAGCAGTTGGGATACAAAGATGTAACGAAGATGGGACAGATAATAAATGTGAATCACAAAGAAGTAAGGAAATATGCAAATACAAAAGTAAATAAATATTTGAGAATGTCCGTGGGTTGGCGGGCCGAACTATAAAATTTATCAAATTATTTATTACCATAAATTGTATCCTGAATGCAAATGTCGACAATAAACTGGTGCTTTCTTTGTGTGCTTTCAATGCTATTTTTAAACCAGCTTGATTGACCTGTCACTTTTCACAACAAAAACAAAGCAGAGACGAATGAATGAGCACAGTTATGCCCATTGGCATGAATAGAAGAATTGTTTATTTAAATTGAAGACGTCTGCACATTTTAAATGGGAGCGTACATTAAAGTCGGCCCTGCCCGAAGTGCAAAATGTCCACACAAATGTTGATTCTCATCCCTTCATCTTTCAATCATCTTTACCCTCCTTTCGCGCTCAATTAAGCATATAATGCAATGCAACTCCACTCCAATTTTTCGAACTTCCATGCACCGGTGCTGAGTGGGTGAGCGAGCGCCTAAGCTGATTGCATAAAAACGGCATTCGGAATCGCTTGCCAAGCTGACTGGGCAAATTTTTCATGTGCAGACTTGACACTGAAAGACAACGATAGCTTCAGCTCACGCAATAAGCATCGCAGCGGGAGCATGTTCATCCCTAGCCGATGGGATTTCGGTGGATAGGAAGTCGGCAACGACGACGACAGTTGTTGCTTCCTGCATCTTTGTCGCTTGTTATTGTCAGTGTGGATGGGAGGCTTCTCCAGCGCCAGCTTGCCCAGCGCCACTTCCTGCTTGTTAAGCAAGAGGAGTTGGAGTCGGAGTCGGAGTCGGAGGCAAAGGCAGCGATGTCGACGTGCAAATTTTTTTATTTGTTTGATTGTTGAATGCGATTTCTTCTCGAGTTTTTCATAGTTCAGCTTTAAAGCTGTTGCCGTTTGACTGCTTTGCTATTACATTTGACATTTTTGGATGCCGCGGCATCTTCCATCTGTCCACGAGACTCTCATCGATGTATCGCGAGATTCGGGCAAAGATTCATAGGCATATTATGTACCGTCTGTTCGCTTCAATTGAAAATGTTGGCAACATGCTGCTCACTTTTGAATGCTAATTAGTGTCAACGACTTTGTGTTGCTTTTTTTGGTTATTTTTTACGGTTGACCGTTTGGCAATTGAAGTTGCACTGCAAAAACATCAACAACTCAGCAAATTGTCTAAGGTCGCTCACAAAATGGAAATGAAAATGTTAATGGCTAATACCAAATAGGCCAGGTGGAGGCCTAATGCAATCAATTCGGTAGCCAACCATTAAAAATGTTGGTCTTACAATTTAATTAAAATCTGTGCCATTGACCTTCACCGGTGAGGTTGAGTAAGTGATTAATAGCCGGTCACCTTCACCAGCTATTGGCATCCTTATTTGTTCCAGAAAACTGTGTATTTCAGATGTATGGTTTATTTTTGCAAAAATTAAGCGGAAAAACAAAAAATATCAGCAATAAAAAACTTTGGGAATCATTTGCATTTATAGAGTGTGCATACTAAATTTTATGACTCTGGGTCTACCCATCTCTGGGATCTCTTTGTTCATGCCGACCCAAGTAATATAAATTTAGAGAGTGGAATCTACATTGTAAGGCCTCATTTAAACTGTAAAGTTGGTTAAGGTTGCGGTTGTTTATTAGATCGATGGGAAGCCAAGGCATTAGCGCAACTCCCCACTATTTTTTAAATGTTTATTAATTTTCAATGGTTCTCAAAATGTTGACAACATTTGTTAGTCTTGGAAGCAAATTCAATTCGCTTAATGCCATTTTGGGACTCATCATCTAGCACTTCACAAACTCAATCTATTTGTGCATTTTTCTACTTTTTCTATCTCGTTAGCAACGCAAACATCAGCTGCCTTTCACTATTTTTCAATTCCCGGACTAAAGCTTGCTGTTAATTTAATTGCAATTCGTCGTCTGAAAGAACATTTCTCATTTTGCTGCCATCTCGTGGTTTTCCTTTCGACTTGTGTGGGGCTAAAAATGTTTCAAAATTGCATGACGTTTACCCTCCCTTAGTGGGGTGCACTCTTTTAATATGCATTTGCATTTTAATGGCTGTAAATTTACTGCATGTTACATTACACCAATTTGCTGGTAGGCCCTCCTTTTAGCTCACTGTGCATCCAGAGGCGGAACGAAGTGTAAACTGAACATTTCTTACCAGTAGTGGAGAGACCTTTGAACCGAGACTTGGGAAGTCGAGTAGAGGAGTCGCATACTGTACGACAAGTAGGTGGCCATGTTTCACACTGTTTTTTTAGTGCCAAACATATTTCACATTTCAAACCATTTGAAGATAAAAGTAAACACTTGACCGGGAAAACTCTTACGTTTGCTTTGTGAAATTTTTTGGCGGAAGCGTTATGCGTGTGGCTTTGAGTTCAGGCGTTGCCACTTGAAATCGATTTCCACCAGTGAATCTTTTCCGCTGACACATTAACCAAGCGAGCTGCCATTGCTACAAATCAACGGAAACAAGTTTCCTTTTCAGACGGCGGAAAATGTGGGCCACCGCCCCACCATCAACTTCAATTAAGCGAATTACGATGCATGTGCAGAAGAAGCCCATAAAATGGGGCCACGCAAGCAATTCAAAACGACGAGGCGTATGCGTAATTTTTCAAATGATGAAAATCATCAAAGCAAAGCGAACGTGTGAAAAAAGCAGACTTCCGAACTTAAAGTGCAGACTGATTTTTTATGAAAGTCGTAAATGTTTTTTTTAATGAAATCGTAAAAGACAGCCGCATTGAGGATAAATAAAAAAAAACACGTGGTCAGCCCACGTGGAATGCTCAAGGACAGTTTGTCCTTGTAAAATTAGAATTCTCGACAGCTGTTAGATGCAATTACAAGATAAAATGGAAAAAACAAGTTGTTGGTCCATTTCAATGCAACTGTGTCGCCTCATCCTAATTGTTTTGATGTTTAAAATAGAAAGACAGAAACAGTTTAGTGGCATATTGCATATGTCATGGCTTTCGGTACGAAATATTGTTTTTCACACTAATTCAATGATTCAATTCAATTTGGCTGAATCCCTCTATTAATTTTTAGATTTTACATCTTCTTAACGAAACCCGTTTTGGATCGTCAAGTCCAGCTATATCGCTTACTCCTCAAAGCCCCATTTGTGAGTTTAGCTACTGGAGCTACGAAATGTTAAAATACAGTTCAAAGCCACCTTAAATGGTGTAAGAATATATAATTTAATAAATAATAATGTTTTCTTAGAAAAAACTCTTCGAAACTATCTTTCATCCGGCCATTTAACCGAATGTAACACTTAAGCGAGCTGCCTTGCGCGGAAAATATGAAACTGATGAACTTTGTGTTCAATAAATATAAAATTTATTATAGAAATTGATAAAGTCGATATTGAATCGAAAAATCTATGATAATGAGGTCAGTATAATATTTTGGGACACGATTTAGTCCACAGGAAAAAATTCAGTAGAGCAAATTACACAAGATTACAACAAATAAACCTTTTGTCCCAGAGAAGATATCTAACTGGAAAGTTGTTTGTATTTTTGGACGCTGAGCTCAAATGAATTCTCATTTTCAAGATGATTTGCCACATTAAGTAATTAATTTAAGCCAATCAATGAATTGTTATACCGCCCGCGGGCACTATAATACTTTTTGTCGGCTTTATAACTTTTAACTCCCGCAGTTCTACAAATTTCTGATTGAAAATCAACACTTGTATTAACGAAACTCGTCACATTTTAGTTATTGAAATACTTTAATTGGATTTACGATTATTTCTCCGCAATAGCGAATTGCTGTTTTTGGCACTTTTAGCAATACATTTAAACACTCAAAACCAACTTTGTGAACTGAATTAACCCTAATGCAAGACTTCTGAAAAATATATATAGTATATAATTCGGAACAATGAAGAATACGCCGCAGGCAACAAAATTATATAAAGAAGCACAGACAATAATTTAAAACGAGAGCGTAAGTTGAAGTCAGCCCTGCCCGACATCGATATACGCGTTACTCAGGGGAATTAGTGATTAATAAGCTCTCCTCATATTAGTTAACAGAGCATCTATATTAATTTGAATATTTCATCATTATGTAAGCAGACAGCGTTTGCAGCAGAGAGAAGTATGATAAGAGCAGCCCCCCAGTTGTTGGTCAGGACTAGAAAAAAGTGTTGCCTACATTTAGGATAACAATTTTGTTACAAAAACCGGTTACATTCATGTTCAAAATTCAAAAACAAATAAATTAAAACAAATGAACAGGGTATTTTGTGGTCGGGAAACTCGACTGCAGCGCCCTTACTTGTTAGTCTACGAGTAATGGGTATAAAAAATTCAGGGGTTATGTCCCAGCAGGAATTGGCATAACGCCCGAGGGTGCAACGTCGTACAGAAAGCGGGCGTTATGACAGTATCAAAGGGGACAGAAAGCCGGCGTTCGTTATGTTACGGCCTTTTAGACCAATTCATATCGGTTACGACTGCCATTACAGTCTCGGATTTATTAATATGTGTTTCTGGAACAAAAAAAGTTATCAGCAGATGCAGGGTCAGGCTTTTGAAACTTTCCTTTTCTTACACTGGACAATGGTCGAATTTCTTAAACTCGAACTTCATTAATCCTTTTTGTATAGCCAAGCTCGACGACACCGTTCGTGACATTGCTCACTCAATCAAAATTCAAGTACAACCTAAAAACTGATATTGCCGACGTAATTGTAACTGTCTGAAGTTAATCCATGCCCACTGGCATTACCGGTGCTGCCCCTCGCAAGGGTATACAGATGTTTTGAATCTCAATGAGTCTCAGTTGTCTGGCTGTCGTCGGGCTGCCTCTGCCGACTTGCATTCACTCAGATTTGCATTTGTCAAATTTTTATTGCAATCCGAAATGATATTTGTATTGCCATGCCAGGTTGCAGTGGATTCACTTGGCATTGCAGTTGTCGTGGGGAATTTTAAATATATTCCACTTGAAGGAACTATGAAACCAAAAGCAGAGGCACCAACTTAAAGCTGATGTTCATGTTGCAGTGAAATCTTTGGAATTGGAAATGTGTTTATAATGGCAGTCGTATAATTTTATTTATATTTGCGATGGGAACTGCTGGGGTTAAGTTGTGTGGGATCGAGTTCATTGAGGCAATTGTCTGAGTCTGGGTGAAACTTGTGGCTGCCTGTGGTGGCTGGAAGTGCATTGATTGCCCGATGAGTTAATATACATTATTAACATCACATTTCATAAAATTGTCACAACAAAAGAGTTTTTAGTCTTCGAACTCAAGCACTGGGCGGCGCTGCTGCATATGTCTTGGCTGGGTTTATTTTTTGCATTTCCAGGAACCCGCTGTGCTCATTATCTTTGTGGTATTTTCCTTACTTGTAATACACCACTGCACGTGCCCGGGCCCAGAGAGGAGACTCGGTGACACGTGCGACTGTCGTTCGTCAACATCATCGATCCAACAATGCCCACAGAATTTGCATATCTGTTGAAACAGCTCGAGACATCCACTCCTGTACTCCCCTGGGTGAATACTTTTTGTAATTTGGCGCTTTGGCAAGTGGAGAAGCTAATGCAAATGGTCATTAGACACAGCGTTGGTTTTGCCTGCTGCAGCAGCTTTATTGGCCAGCTTATGCAATCTTGTAGAAGAAACCACAATTATTTAAATTGCGCTTCGGAGATGCGTGGAATGTCCAATGCTTGGGGTTCCTCTTACTTTTTCGGCACAAGTATCCGTATCTCGTATCTTTCCATTGTTGCGTGCGGTTATTTTCCTTGACATCTTCTTAAGTGGCCATTTCATTCCCCTTCAGCTGATCCCCCCATTGAGCTTGAGCTCTCGTGTGCCAAATCTGTTTAATTCTTATTGGCTCCAAGTCACAGGCACTCAAGCGAATTGTCTCAAAGAACAATTTTGATTTGGATCTAATTGGAGATTTTATTTTGAGGACTTTGTAATTGAGTTTGCCATTCGAAGGGGGGAGGAAACGAGAAATTAAATTTCGTTTAAATTTTGTCAAATTTTGGCAAAGGCCAAATCTTGTTCTGTGTAAAATGGTTTCAGATTTCACACTTTTGATGCAATTCGATACGTAAATGGAAACAAACTCGAAAGTGGAGGTCAAAAGATTGATGGGACGTAAATGACACCAAAACAGAAATCCATTCGAATGGAGATGACAACTCGACCGGGAGCAAGGCCGAAACAAACCAAGCCAAAGCCGAAACCCAAAACTTGTTAAAATCAATTAAGGGCAATCTCTGCGAAAACAGAAAGTGAAAGAACGTCCAGCAAGTGACAGCTGCGGTTCAGTCCAATCCACTGTTGGTTACGTAAGCCGTGGACGTCCTGCAACAGGCATCGGAGTTATGAAAGATGGGACTGAGTGGCTGCGGTTGCACTTTCAACCGCCAAAGTGGTGCGATAATCAATGCGATTTATGGTGACTGCCAAACGCGTGGCAAACACGCCGAAAGGATGCCAACAGCAGACCGGCTGGATGGCATCCAAATACCCCACCCACCCCACCACCACCCCCGACTATTAGGTAAGCGGGCAGACGACGCGTAAATTGAACCAAAGATAAATGACCAGTCCAACAACAGATTGAGATTCCCATGGCAACTTTCGCTTTTGCGACTCTGCAATTGGTGGTCGAAATTAATTTGAATGCTTAGCACAGGATCTTGAACCAAATCGAATGAAGCTCAACGCGGTTACGACAGTGGCACTGCACTGGTCATTCGTCTAGTTTGACTGGGTGAGGACACTTTGTTTGCACGATAACTAAAGGGATATACGAGCACTTGGATTAAATGGCCATTTTTATTGACTTCAACTGACGCGCGACATTTCCCGCTTGTAAATTGAAAATCACGAGCGCGAGTTTTTAAGTTTGCGGTAGCGTTTGTTGTGGTCGCATTAGTTTAAGCGCTTGTTCGACACACCGATTATGACCTTTCGAAAAAAGAGTCTCTGAGCAGGGCCATGAGTCTTGAAAATGTGGGCGAATTGGTTATAAGTAGACAGCGGAATTTGCATATTTTAAAACAGGTTTTCAACCAAGTAATCCAAAGTAGATGTGCACAACACTTGATGTGCTGACATTTTTTCGTTAATAAAATTTCCAAAAATTCTGCACCCAATTCTTAGATGAATTAAACAATTATTTAATGAATTGATCAAAATATGAAAATTTTTTACTAAAAATTTGAACTAAAATCGGTTTAAAAATTTGGAAAAATCCGCTGTCTAGTTATAAACAATGGATAAGGAACCGATGGAAGTTAGGTGGGAAATTTTCCGATTTTAAAATTAATATTATAATTCGCATCCATTTGTTCAATAAAGAAAATAAATACTACTTTCTTGCACAGTGCCACGCATATGTAAGAGTTCTCAGTTGATGTAGTACATCCACTCAAGATATATATGTGTTCGCCGCAAACTAATTGAATCATCCTGAGTATTTGATTAAACTGAGTAAACTGTTTCAACGTGTTTATATGCTTGATCGCTTCAACTAGCAGTTTACTTAGCCATGTTCTTCTGTTCTTCCAACGTATTGATAACCGTATGGGCATCGGATATTGTAACCTGAAGGCCAAAACCGACTAAATTGCAAATTCGCGCATCAGACAATTCGTTTTCATTTAATCGATTATTTTAAGCCATTAAGTATAAAGCACAATCCATTTCTTATATGAATTCACACAATTAAACAATTTCTTATAATTGTAATAAAACATGGTTCCCATTACAGTTTTAACATTAACTTTACTATGAAGAAAGCTTTAAGCAGTGGAATGTAATGCAATGTAATGTAATGTTAATGTACATTAGAGCGATCCTGCCTCGTTTGAAAAACAAAAGGCAGGTAAAAAAAACTGAGGTTAGAATTGGGACTCAGCTTAAGCACTTTAATAACACATAATAGTATTTTGTAGAAGTCTTCAGAACTTGTGTGCGACAAGTGTACCGAGTTGAGTAGAAATCGCTGTGAAGAATGTGAATGAAATATTTTTTGAACGGAACAGTTATATTCAAAACAAGTAATGGCGCTCTTGTCGAGTGCCCCGACTTCAAAATATCCTACACGATAAGCCTGGAATGACACGTTCAATTTCTACCGACTGTTTCTATTGCTGTTGACGTGTTTGGTAGAAACAATATTGTCTCTGGCAGCTGTGTTTGTTTACATTTTTGGCCTACTTTTGTTCAGATCATGATTTGTGCATTTTGCATTTCATTCGCTTAATTATTGCAATGATAAAAAAAACCATGCTATATGCAATGAGAAAAAAACGACGGTCCAAATCCCAGCCCAAGCGGACTCCCGCCGAGGAGCGTTAACTTTTTTCTTTTATACAGCGAACACAAAATGGTCTTAGAACATGCCCATGCCGTTCGAAAAAACGTTCATAATATGAAAACCACTTTTCACGATTTACGAAATCACGGGAATACTCTACATCTGTCAACGAATGGTCTTGATTTCGGTAGATTTTCAACGGATTTTTTCTAATATACGTATTATGTTTCTAAAAACAAAATTGGTTTTCCGAATGAAAAAAGTAAGCTCTTTGATTTTGAACTGACCAATAGGTCGCTCTTTTTGGCTAGGTAAGCTTTAAGATGGTAGTTATATGTATGGATCGAACCGGCTTGAGCTCGGAACTATTACTTTTATATAACTCTGTACCGAACCTTGAGCCGAACCTTTGGAAATAAAAGCTGCACATGAGCCTGTTCTAATCTTAAAATTTTGTTTCGGTTCAGCTAAAAATGGCAGGTAAGTGTTATTAAATCTAGTATTATATGCAAAAAAAAGAATTCCAATAGAAGCAAATGTGACCATTTTTACGAAATGACAAGATTTAAATGGCAAAATGAATTAAAGGAATTATATCATTTCGTTCATTTCTTGGCATTTCAAGAAATAAAGCTTAATTCCTTTTATGGAAATAGGATATCATACTGGATATCGTATCGTTACTTTCAGCAAATCAATGTCATCACTAACAGTCTGTAGATGTTAATATAAATATTATATTAAAAATGTTAAACATATCATTCTTTCAAATGAATTCATTTTTAAAAAATTATAAAAGTGCGCCCGGTCAGCGAACTGTTTTCCAGTTGGTTGCCTCTCAGCTGAAATAACCCATTCAGCTGTTATTGTCAACGTGGCATTGGGGATGTCAACAAAATGGTGGTTTGGCAACAGTAAAACATTCAAAAAATGAAAATAAAATGGAAAGAAAAAATGCCAGTGGAAGGAACTATAAGTACGTGACCGCGAATCTAAAGAGGAGCCTCGAGACTAAGTTGATGTTCGGTTAACATTATAACTCGTTACCGGATCATCCAAAACAAAAAAGTGGATATGCAGTAAAATGGAGATATGTTTCCAGGGCTGATAAGAAATTCATTGTTTTTTCAACTTTCGCTAAAAATATACGGAAATTTGTTTTTTTATTATAACATTGTGAACAATTACTAAACTAAAACTCTTCCTAATTACCTAATGATTTTTTTCGAAAAAATAGTGTAACAAATTTCAAAAGGATCGATCAAGTAGATTCTTTCACAAACTTCAAAAGTAATCCTCTCGAGAAAATCAACTTTAAGTTTTTGGCCAAAACCAACCAAATCTGTGATTTCAACTAGTGCATCCATGAAAAATTTTGATGAAAATGAATACGAGAATTTCCCAAGGGCATGCAATAGCCGCTGTGGACAAAAACTTTAAATTTCGTTTGCAGTTTATGTTCATGCAAAGTAGTTGCCGTCGCTTGCTTGGCTGTTGCTTTGGCTACTGCTGGCGTTGGCATCATTTCGCTTGGCATGGCACACCGAATCCGCTTCAATAGGCAGTGCAAATATTAATGAGCCGGACGTGCTTGCGATATTGTCTTTTACAGCCTAGCGGGCACGACTGTATTAATGAGATGTGCAGATAACTGTCCCTTACAAAAAAATGACGTCATCGCCAGGCGGATGGATTATGTGTACCGCCGCCGCTGACTGGATTCCATGATATCAAGCTTATTGCAAAAACCGGATTATCTGCAATTTCGGTACACTTTTTTAAAGTTTTCTATAAATGGTTTCATGACTTGCCGAATTATCACAATGGTTGAAATCAATCAACTCACGGTGATTAGAGTCTATCTTCAGTCCAAAAATAGTTGCGACATCAAACAACTAGAAAGTGAAGTTAGCATCGGGTACACCGAGGATTGTATACCCTTGAATGTGCATTTAATTCCAAAGATCCTGCTTTTGGGGTGCATAACTGAGATTTTGAATGAAACGGAATGTTATCATTATTCTTCATTTTAAAGAAACATTTTTCCAAATATTTAGGTGGTAAGCTGTTTGATCTGTGGCAACTATTTTGCCAACATCCAATTGATGGTAATTGAAACACCTTCATAATGCTGGGCTCCGGGGTGCTTTTTACACCTAACCGAGTCACGCACAGATCTTCGAGTCACGCCAACGGATGCAACAAATTATTTTGCGAGTTCAATTTGTGAAAAATGTATAAACATTTGCCAAGTTTCTCGCAAGTTTTTAGATAAATCTGTCTGCCCCGCCTCCTTCAACACACGCACCTGACATAGCGCTTATGAAAATTGCGCTAGCCACGAAAGGTCACTTGTGGAACTGGTTTCGATCAGCGCCAGTTGTAAATGAAACCGCAAGTGGTCGCATTAACAGGCATGCAACCTAACCTTGCAGACCTTGCCACAGTTGCCACAAGCAGCCAAGTCAGCCGAAAACGGTTGCTGGCCAAGGCGAAGGAAGAGTTGGCAAGGCTCGTAGAGCAACGCTCGCCGTTTAACCTTTTGATTTTTTGGTGCAAAAAAACGACCGAAAACGTGCCAGGAAACGAAAATCGAGCCCAAGGCAAGTCCCGTCTAAAATGCACTAACTCAGTCAAGAGACCACGATTTTTCACTCAAGGAAGCAAGAAAGCAAACAGTTCGAGCTTAAATAATATAGATCTCTGCCCTTACTCCCTTACCTTTTGTTCATTTTGTGTATATTGATTAGGCAGTGACAAAAACATTCATTAATATACGGAATAATGTTCTGATTCTGATTGACCAACCTATTCTCAATTTACTTTGTAAAATTCTTTCAGTTAATTTTATAAACTTGCAACTAACTCTGGGGGTACTCGAAGTCGATTGGGATGCCGTTTCATGCCTGTTGCGCTATCGCACAGCTCCTTGGGTAAAAAACTCCTTCTGGTGAATGGCCCAAAAGTATCTGACATTTGGCAAAAGTACGATCGATTCAAAGTGCTTTTTAATTAGTTTTAGGGGCTGCATTGTTAAATCAAATATATATAGCATATATATAATATATATATATATATTTACCATGCGATTTTCCCTGATTGTAGCTATATTTTTCGGGGCCAGTATAAACATCTGCCAAAGACAGTGCCAGTTGACTGGTGCCATACAAGTTTAGAGACATCTGTCAGTATTCCCATGTATTTTGCTCAGTCTGAACAGCTTGCCATATAGGCACAGTGCCAGTGTGCCAAATGACTCCAAATTATGAAATGCAGGCCAGAAACATCGATAAGCATCTGCAGGAGTATCGGAATTCAGCAAGTAATATCGATATTTCGAAGCATCGACATTGCTGTCAAAAAGGACAATGTATTATTATCAAATATTTTCCCGAAGTGACATCAAAAATTAATCATTTTTTTAAGATTTTGTATTCAGCAGCTTGCTTTATCTTGAAAGCTGAAAGGTGATACATTTTAAAAGTAAATACATCTTTATGTAAAACAAGTGTGTAAGATAAAGTCGGCCATTTCCGACTTCGATATATCCGTTACTCAGGGGAATTAGTGTTTAATAACCTCACCCTATATTCATTAACTGAGCATCAATATTAATTGGAAAACTTCAACACTATGTAAGCAAATAGCGCTTGCGGCTCAGATAAGTATGCACCATTTTTTTAAAGAATTCATAACTCTGTCATTTATTATCCGATCGTTATGAAAATCCCAGAGATTGTAAATATTGAACACATCAATTGTTGGAGCTTTTCTACATGTGTTCTTATCTCTGAGATCTAGTTGCTCATATAGACAGACGGACAGGGCTAAATGCTTCCTTCAGACTGTTACATATATTTCCATGAATTTTTACTCTCTAACATTCTTTCAAAGATTTGTTTTATTTTCAACATACAAAAATTGAAAAAGTTTAAGAAGTTTTTGAATAGAGCTTGATCTGCGTACAGACAATGGAAGACTATATACAACATTTGGTAGATCTAGCTCTTATAGGCGTACATACAGACGGACAGACTGACAGGGCTAACTACCGGTCTGGTTATGTTGATCAAAAATATATTTACTTTATGGGGTCGGAGATATTTCCCTTCGCCCGACAAATACTTTATTTACTTGCAGTCAGCTAAAGTTTATTTTTAAAATTGCCCACGATATCTCTCGCAATTAAATAGATGACATATTTAGTAATTACTTATTTAGTTGTTTAATGCTGAGCATTCAAATTCGTTGGTATATAGTACAACATTCCATCCGACATTCCTTCTTATTTTATTGTTCTTTTGCCAAAAGTTATCGGATAAGTTAAACGCATAATAAAAAACAAAATATACAATGTACTTTTTTGTTACTAGGACAAAATAAAATGTATAAAACAATCATCTACATTGTCGGAATACACACAATGATGATAGATGGTAATGAAACGCTCAAATTATAATTACAACTTATTTGGGAAGGAAGGAAGTTTTAAGGGAAACCACTTAAAGCACTTAGAACTTTATAAAAATTTGAGTTTCTTCATCGTATTTTCCCACATGACTACTCGTTTCTGACCTTAGATAAACTCGAAATTCAAGTAGGAGTGGCAATACTTCTTTCCTTTGCCTAAGCCAACGAAATCTTGTACATATCAGAGTTGTTGAATATGAAGTGGTTTTACAAGTCCACCAAGCAGGTTAATCTAGTTGAAACATAACTTATGGCAGTATCTTTAGATTCTCGGGTCAAGGCCTTGAAGACAATTTTAAGTTTACCCACTTACAGCCAGGTGAGTTAATGAAACTAATCAGAATGTTTCAAGAATTAAGGTAAAGGCAATGCAATTATTACATCTGGAAATGAGAAGTAGCGATGCCGGGAATAATGTCGAATTACCGAAATATTTATATTTTTGTTGAAAAAAACTGTTCAAGGCCAACTTCAGCTCCGTCAAAGTTTATATACCGTTTTTATATAATTGTCGATCATGAAAAGTCATACTAGTCTCAAGTCCCAAGTCTCTGAACCGGTTTTAAAGCTGATAAAAATTAATTTAATAACATTTTAAAAGTGATTCAGTTCACACATCGTTCATTGCGTGAAGAGGATGGGTAGGAAAGTGCGCTGTTGCCGAGAGCGGTGAATACGGACACTGAAGGTTTTTAATCGCAATAAGGACTGAGTACTTTTAAGGTAGTGGAATAAGCAGTTAACAAAACTTGTCTCCATCACCATACACCTGGACTGATTTGGAAAGTCGATCATCTATATTTGGAGGTGTTCTTTCTATATTGTTTTTCAACTTTATTTTCGTAACTTTGATTCTAAATTATTTTAAAATTGTGCCACAAAATCCAAAAACTATCCTCGATCTCTTGTGATGATAAATAACATAATTAAGATTGAAACCCACACCAAAAGGAGCAGTTTTGAGATGCTGTTTAGTTGGCAAATTTTAGTATTACAGCGGTGGCGACAAGCACACCGAAAGGTATGCACAGTTTGGGTGCAATTTGTTCACTTCAATTAATTTATAGTTTTCATTGCATCGACTTAATTCTGTCACCTTGTGGCAATAATCAGGAAAGTGTTTTTTACTTAAAATTTTGCAAATTTTATTTAATTCCTTCGATGATTGCATTAAGCATCTTTCGTGATATGTCAAATTTATGAACTTGTTCCTCAACTTTTTTTTGTATTCAAAAACACCGAAAACGACAAGAAGTGGCTATGCTTTTTTTGCTTCCCAGCCCATGGTTTGTGCTAGAGCGCAAAAGCACCTTGACCTGATGTTCTTTTGAACTCAACCTGTAGCCAACGCTTATGACCAATCTGGGGCTACTGATTGAAGCCGTTGACACTTTGGCCACGGACTGCTCGCGGCTCGTCCGTCTTGCTTTTGCAGGTTATAGCGTGCCAAATGATTTCCCATGGGGATGGGAATGTGCCCGAGGCGGGTTAATGGAAGTCTAAAATGCAAAACGATTGCGGTAAACATTTACTTTATGTTTGGGTTTTCGTCACACACAAATGTGGGCAGAGCGAGCGCGTATCTCGTGGATAATACTTATGGCTGCACCGCATGCAACTGTCGTGCGGCTTATGCAATCCGGCGCTGGATGTCGCTAATTTTTTGCGCGTTTATGCTAAATGCTCACATTGTCTAGCTAGTTAGGCGCCGCCCTCTAATTAACATCCGCACGAACGCATCTACGAAATGTCACGCATCGGATAGGGCACTGGCGGTGCGTGTCAGTCCCTGGGCTCCAGCTGGTCTGTGCGCGGCTTTAACCGTTCGCCAAACTCATTACGGCAATTGCTCACGTTTTAATTAAACTCACTGGGGGCGATGCTGGATAAGAGCAAACAACACCACGGCACACCAAACTGCAGTGAACAACATAGTATCTGTATCTCACGGATATGCATGACCAAATCTTGGTGGATGTGTGTGTTTGTTTGTGTGTGGGCGAGCTGTTGTATGTATGCAGAACACCGATGTTTGCTTGTCGGGATATGGAGAGAAATGCTTTTATTTTCGCTTGTTGTTTCCCTCCGTAGCCCCTTTTAGCCAAATGAATTTTCCCAGCCAATTTTGGCTGTTGCGCTGGGGTTCCATTAGTCGGCAAGTCGATTGCAATTCGAAGTCATAATTAGCCATAAGAAAGATCTATAAAAACTATAATTTTTGTTTTTAATATTAGTTGAAGTTGGCTGAAGTTGGCTTAAGTCTGCTTGAAGTACACATTGAGGCGATATCTTTTCTGGGTTACCAAGCAGACAATGTAAAAAGTGCCACAATAGTCACATCGACGACACTCTAATAGCTCCATAAAACGTAGCAGCTATATTCATAAAAGCAAGCAACTCGCACACACGGATGCAGAAACCTTTGCAACACAATTGAGCGGCAAGAGAAGCCTTAGCTGGCGATGCCGAGCCACTTGGTCCGGGAAACTGTAAAGGGTCGCAGCATTAAAATGGCAATGATAGCACAATATTATTTCCGTCATGAGAGCAACCAAACACCAGACCAGCCAAACAGCAAACAAACCGGCAGAACTGGACAGAGAGGGGAGAAGTGCCGGCCAGAGTCCCATTTGGGGATCTGAGGGCAATATTTATGGGTTTATTTACAAGAAGAGAAATAATTTTTACAGTTAGTTGAAAATAGCGTGACGAGGAGGGCACAAACTCCTGCTGCACTCTCCCCTAATTCACATCGTTTTAAGGCCACAAATCTCAGTCGGAGTTGTGCTGCGGAGCTGGCAACAAATCATTTTGCGGCAGTTGGCCTGGGATGGGAAGGGATGCCCAGATAAAGTTGTGTGTGAGTGTCTTGTCTAGGATGGGAATAGTGGGCTGTATCGGAAAAACAAAACTATAAACCAACACAGAGATGGGTGTCTGTGTGTGTGTGCTGCGCTATTACGACACTTGGCAAGTTGAAGATTTATGCCGCAATTACCGCAAGTGTAAACTAATTACGGGTTTAAAGTGCCAACAAGAAGATAATGCCCACAGACAACAAACGAAGGCAAGTGAGCGTTAATGTTAACCCGATGTTGACTCTACCTCCACTGCTACCGATGCCTCAGCTGCCGCCACTCTGGTCATTAAGAGCTCCAGCCAAATTGTGGCTCTCCATCATTGTGGCCCTCTTGGCGTACGTTCAGTGAGCTAGATTGAAGTGGTTATTAAAACTGGCTTATCATTTGCACTTATTTCAAGCTGCTTTCCTTAAAAGTGCCCAGTGGAGAGTGGGACTCTGACCAAATGCTGATCTTATAGGCTGAGATTAAGCTAAACTCAATCTAGACAGTATCCATGAACTGTTAAGACTCAAATCTTATAAATCAGCTAAATCCCCGGCTGCGGCGTGGTGAGGATAACTGGCTGCAAGTCTATATTAACATTTGAACTCTTTCAAACTAGTTAGAAGCCTTAAATATGATTGCGATAGGATCAAGTTGCGAAGTTCCAGCCCACTTAAGGCCCTCTTTCGGTCTATATATTTTTATACCCTGTTCCCATTGAAAACGGGAAAAAGAGGATCGTGAAGTTGTGGGAATGTATGTAACAGGGAGAAGGAAACATTTCCGACCCCATAAAGTATATATATTCTTGATCAGCATGAACAGCCGAGTCGATATAGCCTATAACATTAAGCATGGCCCAATATCTATCAATTCTGAAAAGTACAATCAGATCGGACAAAAAACACCGAAGTTATAAGCGAAACAATTGATCTTGAAGCTAGTTAGGGCTTAAACATCTAAAATTACTAAACAATGTAGCCTACTTTCAGGATGACCGTGTAATAGCTGTTACAAAAACCGGTTACATTCAATTTCAAAAATTCAAATGAAAATAAATGAAAACAAATTAATAAGGTATTTTGTAGTGGGGGCTCCTGACTGCAGCGCCCTTACTTTATTACCCTTAGAAAATCAGAAATATGACCCCAAAAGAATTTTTAAAAATTGCAAAATTATTTCAAAAATATAGCTATAAACAATACTATGCTGTGGACTTGAACCACATTTAAACTAGATCATTTTGTTGATTTGGAGTCGGTAAAATGTCTACCTCCATATTACCAACCAACATACCAATAGTTCAGATTATGGTTTAGGAAATTTCCGATATCAAGTCGGTTCAAGTCCGGTCGTGAACAGGAAATATATCACACAGTCCTAAACTAATATAACTCAAGCCCCATTCCAGTGACCTTCAACACAACTTTTAAGTTTATCTCTTAAGTAGCATACAACCTGGCGCTCTGCGTTATCCTTTATCAATATGGCCAGTATCAGCATTGTATTATTTAATTTTTCGCACTTTGTTATGGATTTTTCGAATTGGATAATTCTTACATACTTCGGTCTCCGACATAGCCTCATTACCATTAGCCAGACATTTCCGATATTGGTGGTGGACTTTTTAAAAGTAGACTTCATAATTCGAGTTTTATACCTAAACTTATCCTTGCACCACAATTTCCAACCGTCAGGGTGGATTTCCGAAAGGTCTAAAATCATATTTCCCCCTTTTGGCTCTTAGAGAGTGCAAGCCGCATTAATAGCTAGTTGTACCAAAAATAATGTTAAAACCATCTGCCTGGGGGTGGATCTCCCAGCACGGAAATATGAAATCACAAACCTTTTTCGCATAATATTCTTGGAAACCAAGTTTCTGGCTTCCGGCTTAAAAAAATACTTCGTCAATAGATGTCCCGAGTCGTTATCAAACCCACGACCTCTGGCACAGCTGCATTTATGCCCATACTCTCTTAACCCTAAACACTTCAGTGCTACTTATTGTGTGACAGAATCTAAATGCCAAAATGGAAGCGCATCTTTTTTGGTGGGTTTGTTGGTTGGTCAGGTCAACAGCAAACGAGGTAAAAGAGCGCGAAATAACCGCGAAATACTTTAAAAAACAGTTTGACATTTCAAAAATGTACATCCATGCGGTTGCGAAGCTGTGAAAAAATTAAGCAGCGATTAAATAAAATGTATGTAATAAAAAAAGTTTTTTTCTTAAACTTTTTACCGCTTATTTTGGGTCGTCCTTGGTCTTTTTCGTTATTTGATGATTCGTCATTCACATTAATGTTAATTAAGACATTCTTCGTTCTCCACTTTATATGCAACACCATTGGCCACCCATAATATTTCATCTCGGTTTATTATTTTCTCAGTCACGGATATGCAGCTATGGGTACACATTTTTGGTCTGCAAAACTCGTTTTATCACCTTTTTTTTAGGTTCATTGAGCATGCAAAATCTTATGCTAATGTCTTTAAACTACCATTATATTTT
Organism: Lordiphosa andalusiaca; assembly: GCA_035044965.1. Classification (NCBI taxonomy): domain Eukaryota; kingdom Metazoa; phylum Arthropoda; class Insecta; order Diptera; family Drosophilidae; genus Lordiphosa; species Lordiphosa andalusiaca. The sequence goes on from JAWNNM010000528.1 coordinate 86,003, forward strand.
TTTGTCTTACTGTGTTTTTTCCGTGACTTCATGATTCTTAAGCGACGACTAAATATTTTGTTGTTTCGACTATTCGACAAGGTCGCAGCTTAGGCAAGCTAAAACTTCAAAGGAAACGAAATCAAAAGAAAATTTAATGAACAAGGAGGTTTCTGAGATTTTCAAAGCAAAAGCTTAAGCAGCAGCAGAGTTTAAAAACTAAAAAAAAAAAACTTACTGCTTAGTTAGTAAGACCTTAAGGACTTTTGTAAGAATTAGCACAGCAATATAAACACTTCTAAAATGTATAGAATAGTGTGTAAATAAAAACTAAGATAATCCGGAAATATATGCTAATGCATATTTGATCTACTCTAATTACACTGAAAAAAATGTATATTTTAATTAGAAAACCGCAATTTAAAATTGTTTTAATTGATATTTTTCGAAAATCTATTGTTTTTAGACACCTTTTTCTCTAATTTTAAAATTGATTTTTTTAGAAAATATTTTCGTAGTTTTAGAAACCCTGTGATGTTTTCCTAAATTAGGGGTATGCGCTGCGCGTTGCTTAAAAAGGGCAACTTAAGTAAGGGCAAATTTAAGTAAGGAAAACGGCAGCAGGAAACAAGATCCCCATAAATCCCCGGAGATAACATGAAATTAGGCCCCAATATTGGGGATTTATTTTATAATGAAATAATACCCCGATTTGAAGTACGAAATAATGCCGAAATGCGATGAAATAAGGTCTAAAAATAATTAAACAAGGCCCCAAAGCTGGGGTGTCATTACCTATGAAATAGTACCCCAATTTCAAAAACGGCGCCAAAAATAAAATACAATAAAATGTCATTCACTTAGGGCCGTTTTCTCATTTTCTTAATAGGTGGTATGCATCAGATAACATTTTGCTCAGTTATTTATACAGGGTTGCCCAAATTCGACGGACCCATGTTTTTTTTAAAAAAATCAAAGAAAAAAATACAAATTTGGCGGTTGGCAATCTTAATCATTTAATTTGTTCCAAGTAGATTTGTTTACATCAATTTTTGAATATGATATCTCTCAAATGGCCGCTTCTGGCGTTGATGGCGTATTGTGCCCTTTTTGCAGCATTTTCCATCGTTTTCGCCAACATTTCGGCCGGAATAGCGGCTATTTCTTCACGAATGTTGTCCTTGAGCTCTTCTACGGTCCTTGGCTTGTTAACGTAAACCTTTGACTTCAAATATCCCCACAAGAAGAAGTCAGGCGGCGTCAAATCGGGCGAACGCGGTGGCCAGTCCAAATCACCACTTTTCGACATCAAACGGCCCGGAAACAATTTCTTCAGAAAATCGATTGTTATGCGACTTGTGTGCGGTGGAGCGCCGTCTTGTTGAAACCAGAACTGCCTCATACGCTTTCGACGAATAATTGGCATCACAAAATTGGTCATCATGTCGCGATAACGCTCCTGGTTGATGGTAACAGCATGGCCATTTTCATTTTGGAAGAAAAACGGCCCAATGACCGTTTTCGCACTAACGCCGCACCAAACTGTGACTTTTTCGTCATGAAGAGGCACTTCTTGAATCTCCTGAGGATTTTCAGTGGCGTAAATACGGCAATTTTGCTTATTTACTGTCCCATTCAATGTGAAATGGGCTTCATCGGACATGATAATTTTGTTTTCACAATTGACTTGTTCTGTTGAATGTAAATTTCAACTATTCAAGAGCGCTCGCGTGGCGTGTATTGTTCCATGGTAAAAATCTGCTTGGACTGACGCTTCAAACGCGGTATGTCGTTAAGCGATCTGACATCTCTGTCAAAAGTTATGGCGTTGCCAGATGGGTCCGTCGAATATGGACAACCCTGTAGATTTATGTGACAGATAGCTCTGTGTAGAAAATTAGAAATCTGTCCTAAAACTGTTTTTTTGTTGTATAATTGTGTGAATGTACATAAAACATGATTTCAAACAAAGTTTTCCTTACTTCACCTAGCTTTTCTATGGCATCTATGGGAAACGAAATTTGTATGTGTTGTTTAGAAAAATTCCGAACCAACAGAAACACATAAATTGACAATTTCATTTAAGAGGTGACCACGCGCCTTGGTTTGGTCTATCCACTTGTCCCTGTTCTCCCTTCACTTTATTTACCTCTCTCTAGTACTTAAATAATACATTTTGCCTTCTAAAATCTAGAAAATATTTTTTTAAAATTATGAAAATATTTTAATGGCTTTTAAGACGAGTATCTAAATGAGTGGCCGAGTTCGCCGTAAGGAACATATAAGCCTACATTTTACTCTTCTTTTTGATAGTCTATTGGACAGATAACTCTTTGTAGAAGATGTGATAAGAGGTGTAGTGTCATGATACAACAAGGAAGGTAAGGAGTTTAATTTTATTTAAGTACTGAGCTTTTGCGCGACGAATCTCACGCTTTGCTGAGGGCGCACACTGCAAGCGCCCTAACTTTGTTGTTGTATCAGGTGTAGTGGTTTCTTTCCTACAAACGAAAGCTTTATCCAAAACTTCATGGATTTTGCTTCACCATGTAAAACCCGTAGTAGAAGGGGAAAGGTATACAAAATCTCATCAGATTCTCTGGCCCTTAGGCAAGACTCAGACTGAGAAAACTACATTTCATCACTTTTAACTACCTGATCCAAACATTGAAACTTCATCAATGTAGATTTCAATTAAAAAGAAAGAAAACCTCGCCACTGCTGGATGCAAATTCATTACTGCGATTTCAATTTTGATTGGACATTATTTCAGTTGCAGTGCCTCCCAGCCTTTTGTTCATTCCATGGTGTTGTACAGTTTTTAATTACAACAACTTTGGCTCGACTGGGCGTCAAAAACAAAAGCACCGGCTTTTCAGTTGGTGCTGGCGCCCACCCTGGAAACGAGTTAATGTGGTGCGAAGTGTGTGCGCCTGCTGCCTCATCATGTTGATCTCAATAATAACACAACAGAGGCAGAGCAGAAAAGTTTGCCCGCAGCCAACTTGATGAACTTTTGAGTGGAGCAGTTGTAATATTAATTTGTTTTGGTTTATGCCGTTGGCTGTTTTAGCACTTGTTGCTGATGTCGATAAGGCAGTAGGTTAATGTTGATGCTGAGAGCTTCATTGTGTTCGCCTAATCATATTGGGACAATCAAAATAACATTAAAGTTATCCATAACGTCATGATATACATTATAAATTGGACTTCGAACAGAATTACAAGTTGTTGATTTGTTCATTGCTTCTCGGACTACCGACTGTACGAATTAGCATAAACAGAGAGCGTAAGTTGAAGTCGGCCCTGCCTGACTTCGAAATACCCGTTACTCAGGGCAATTATTGTTTAATAACCTCATGCGGCTCAGATAAGTAAGCAGCGCTTTTTTAACTCTGCCATTTATTATCCGATCTTCATATAATTCATATTTGTGAGATTATAGATATTGGCCACATAGACTACACTGCAAAATCTGAGCTCGATATCTAAAAATATGTAGGAGATATTCAACTTTTATTTATTGTGGGGGCGGGAGGGGCGTGGCCAAAATTTTAAACAATCTTAATCTGCGTTTGCAACTAGTTTACATTTTCAATTTGGTGGCTCTAGCTCTTATAGTCTCTGAGATTAAGGATTTTTTACAGGCAGACGGATTATATCGACTCGATTGATGCTGATCAAAAATATATTATATGTACCTCATGGGGTCGGAGCTGCATTGCATTCTTACAAAATGTATACTAAAACCATGAAAGAAATCTTTGTCTCACACTGCAACACGTATGTAAATTAAGCAGAAGTCACTGAAAGGATACTCCACAAACAAGCGATTCTAATTGAGATCAAAGTCCGCCGTTCAGGCATGATTGCATGGCATGATTGTGCAATAAGTCTTATCTCGAGACCTCTTTGTACCATGTACCAGAGGTACACACAGTATATTAAGATTGTGCAAAAGTAACAGCCAAAAGGAAGCATCTCCCACGAATAATTTACCACCCAACATTTTACATGTAATGTTTTTCGCATTCTTTCTTGCCAAATTGTGTATACGTATTTCAGCATTTTGTAGAAATATGCCTAAAATTGAGGTGAATAATTTTTGAAAAATATATTAATATATTACAATTTTTCATTATTTTGAATATCTTCCTATCCATAGACATTGCTTTTAACAATATGAAAAAAAAGCGGAATGTACATCCGATCCCATTCTTTGAATTACCTCCACTTACAAAATATTTTAGTCTATTTTGTTAATCAAATTGCGAATAGTTTTTTATTTTAGGTCTTGTATCCAGAAATATTACTATATAAAGCTGTAAGAGGGAAATCAAATAGTGCCAGAGTTATGGACTTCTCATTTATTCTGTCCGTCTGTCTGTATAAGCGCGTCGAACTCAGAGGCTATAAGAGATAGACCCATATATTTTTGCACAAATGTAGGTGTATACCATACGCATATCATGTTTGTTTCAGATTTGGAAAGTTAATTTTTAGGGCACTTGATAAACTAATTGGCCTTACTGAATCTAAATATGTCCCCCGGTTTAGTTGTCGTGTACAAATTTATTTATTTGCGTTTTGTGTTTAAACATTTTAATTGCATTCACATGGAGACTCACCCTGGGGGAGAACAACTCTCGATTTGCGTGTATAAAACCAAGTACAGCATCTTCATTACGCTGTTCATTTTTAGTGCGTCACTGACACGGATTTTTCGCAGTCATAATCCATAAACTCCGACTGCATGTCCAACCTTTCACTTTTTTATAGAATAAACTTGTTCGGGGCGCCAAGCAAACAAACAAACCCACAAACAAAAAACAACCGACGAGATGTTTCTTTATGTAACACATACAACAACATCAGCTAAATGCAGCAGATGTAACAACAAATGCAGCGTCAGCTGTCGGCAACTGCAGCTACCGATGCCCCAACCCCAGTCCCCCAGCTCTGCCGGACTGCAGCAAGTCATGCTGATGACATCTTGACGGTGCTCTTGGCGGGATTTCAACGGGCGCAAGTTGCCCGTCAAACAAAACTGAAATGGGATTACTTTTAACAATATCCCCGTCAACTTGACTTGCGAGAACAAAGGAGAACAAAGATTGGCTTATTCAGTTGGCCTGCTTGCTAGACGCCTCAATTAGCGGTTCTGTTTAATTTGCAAGCATTAATTGGCTAATTTATTACCACCCCACTCCTTTGCACCGGGCGGCGGGCTAACTCCTGTTGCTAACTCCGTTGCGCCACAATAAACACAACATTAAGTTTTATTGATTTAAGCAAAATGGCAAAAACGAATGGCAGAAATGGCAGTCTGATCAGTTTTACAGTCATTGGTAAGCAACGCAGTTAGGCGGCCTATAAAGGAAGTAAATGTGTTTCAACGTGTTTGTTCCATAATTGATGGACCGTTTGGCCAAAAGGTAACATCTTCTTGTGCAAGTTGACTTCATTCTTTGGGGTCAATATGCCATCCTCTGAGTGTACAAAACTCATAACCAATTTAAGACAGCCCATTTGCTAGTGATTAAGAAGTTGTCTCCAGTAATACAACTGCAATATACCCCCTGCAAAAGTATAATCCATCAACTCTTATACCAACCCACAATGCGAACCTGTTTGAAAATGTAGAGGTAAACTGAAAGCTGGGAAAATTAAATTAGGAAATTGCACTATTCGAAAATTAAATGCATCGATCTAGAGTTCAATATATTTTTCTGACCACCTTTACATTGGCCATATCCTGCAATTCCGTTCGAATGGTAGCTATATGATATAGTCATCCGACTTGTACAAAAATTTGAAGAATTGGTTGAAAGCACGTTAAACAAGCAAATACAAAATTGCAGGATGCTACCATTAAAAACAAAAAAGGATTTCTAACTAAGACTGTTTTTCAGACCTTTCTTTTGTATGACAGCTATACCATATAGTTGTGAATACAAAGTTTGGCGACGTTTCCATTAAAAAGAAAAATGTTTTTCATCCAAAAACTAGTTTTCCGACCGATTGTTCCTATAGAAGCTTTTGTGTGCAGCAAAAAGAAGACTCTGTGCAAAAATTTCAGCTCGATAGCTTCAAAACTGGGATGTCGCTTAGAAACAAAGCTCAATCGACTCAGCGGGTCACCCTGATAAAGAATATATATGGGGCCGGAAATGAATATTTCTATGCGTTGCAGACTTCTGGACAAAATTATAATACCCTTTGCAAGGGTATAAAAAAAGACTTAAAGCAATAAATTTCTCATTGGAAGGTATAATGCTTGACAACTGAGAGCGATCGACTGAAAAGAACCAAAACCGCTGTTTAATTTGCTACCGGTGGCTCAACTAATTGATCCTGTCCTATTATATATTATATATACGGTTGTACAATTTTGGATTTCGAATATAGATTAAGGTAAATTTAATTTTAAAAAAAACCTTGTACGTTACACAATTTAGCAAATTGAAGGCTCATACATTTTATACATATATGATAGTCAGCACTATTTTCTGATCCGCATAATCAGTTGAAGTCAAGTTATGAGCAATAGAAAGTACGCTGCTCCAGCCTTGCAGCATTTAAGAGGTAAGACCGATTTGAGATCAATGTGAAAAAAATAAATGGGAGATCGATAAATAGTCCCGACTACTAAATATTCCAAATACGAACCTTCTGTTTATAAAACAGTCGGAGATATGACTTTTTCAAACAGCAGGGGTGGGATGGAGCATGGTACAAGTTTAAAATAGACTTGTAAGTATGCGAAGCATATGATCCATACATTTCAAAACTCTATCTCTTCCCATCTCTGATATTTGTTTGTTGATGCTGCTCAAGAATATATATGTAGTTACTTTAAAGGGTCGGAACTGCTTTTTTGCCCAACTTAATATTCTCTGTGTACCTGCACAGAATACCAAAATCGTTCTAAAATACGAACTTGAACTTTTCTCCAAAAACAAAAACCAAATGTTACACAATCGGTATAAACAAATTGTGCTGTTTTTATTCGGTACAGTCCTTAGTACCTGTTGCAACATGTTGTGGCTTAATTTGCCAACTTTTGACTTAAATTAGTAAGCCCTTTTGCAAGAGTAAAAACATTTAATTACTATTACTTAATCAGTTTCTACACCACGCCGACTCAACGCTGTTGTCCCTTTCCAAGTGACTCAACGAAAAGTTTTAATGGTTACAGAGATTTAAAAAAAAAAAAAAGCGCAAGGGCCATGATATTTATTTTTGTTGTGCTTTAAAGAGAATTATGGTCTTCTCAGTGAAAAATTGCGAAAAGTTTAACGCCGCAAATCGAAGTTCACATAAACTGCAGTTTATGAAGTCTTTCACTCTCACTCACCCACTTTCCAGTTGCCTACATATGCATATTTTGGCATACGAACAAGGGTTTCTACTTCAAGGCATTGAAGCAGGTCTAGAGAAGTGGTTTTCATAAACAACTTGTACTTCGGACCACTGAGGACTTCATATACTGAGCGTTACACTCATATGTCTTTATTCTGATATTCTGTACATTTTCATCCCATCCTCTTTAAGAGACGAAGAGTGAATCAAAAATTGCAAATTCATGCAACTGAATATTCGTTTTTTTTACCATTAAATTCAGCTGCTGCAATCCATTTACCCCACGGACTCCAAACGGTCTTCAATTCGACCCACTGCACTGTGAACAAAAAAAAAAAGAAAATGTTGAACTATTGCTGGCCATATTTCAGCGACAATTTGATTGTCATAAAACTGCATAAAAACGCAGCTTCTACCGTTTTTTTAAGAGTGAGTGTGATTGAGTTTGACAAGAAAACAAATTTGAAATCTAAAATTGACAGTTAAGGCATACAAATTGGCCTAAAATTAATCAATGACATTTGACCAAGTGCAGGGACTGACGGCGCGAGAAGATTACATAAAGATGCAGCGAGAACTAGAGGGATGGCGGATGCCAAACGGAGAGATAAACCAAAATGAATGGCATCGGCTGAAGGGGGAAGTGCGACTAATTGCAGCCTGTTGTTGTTTTGGTTGTTTGTGAGTTTATCTTTTAATTTGCCACAAAACGCACAAAGTGCACCGCACTCGGCACTGTGTGGGTGCTTGAACGAAGGTGGAGTCTGTGTGTGTGAGCCAGCAGAAGCAGCCACTGGCCAAGCCTGGGAATCCTCTCACTTTTTTCTCATGCACTTCCCATTGTGAGTGTGTGCCGAGACGATGATGAAGATCCCAGCTGCCTGGCTGGCTGGATATGACACAGATTACGTAACACGAAATTAACATTTTAACACAATTCAACAGAAACAGACGGCGACGACGACACAGAGCCAGAGAAATAAACTTTGGGCACATGAATAGAGAAACCTGGCAGAAAAAACCAAATGGAAACCCGTTGCCAACTGCCCGCCTCTGTTTGGTCTTGCCCGTGTCTGGCTGAGGCCGGCTCATCTCATCAGGCTTTTGTTGTGGCGTGGTCAGAGCTCACACTCAACAGGGGATTAGTTATCGGGATGATGATGCCCAATACATGAACACTCTGGGGCCGTAAGTAACGCCTCTTGCAGTCAATTATGCAATTAACATTTTCCATGCGAGCCAGAAGCCACCACGTTATCGGCACCGGAGTCAAATGAGTCGAATTTCCTATTAGGCGGCGTCGACTTGACCAAATACCCAAAACACGGGCCAGCTGCCAATCGATGAATGGATGGCTCAGTCAGTACAACAAATAGTCAGCAGATACTCAATCTGCAGTTGCAATCGGCACCGGGTCTCCGACAACTGTGAAGTGTCATCGCCCCGAGTCAGCAATTTTATTATTTCTTTTCTTTTTTGGCTGATTGTTTTGTCTCTTGTCCTATTGCAGTTTTTATGTTTCCCAGCAATTAGGCGGACTGTTATTTGCAACTCGTGCAAACGAATTTAGGAAACACTTTGCAAATATTGACGAACGGGCAGCGGCAGCTGCACAGAGCAAAAAGTCAATGCAATTTATGATTTTCAACCTCTGTGCCTTTGATCACTTACTCAGAGGTTGGGTAAAACCTATAAGTGGCTTTATGCGATCCTGTTGCTTTCGGAAAACCCCCTGGTCCAGGAATCTTATGAGGATATCGCAAAACGAAAAGAGAAAACTTAAAATCTGTTATGGTGCATCAATAGATAAAAATTATGTGATGACATCGTAAAAAAATGCAAATCACGATGTCTGCTTTATACGATTGCCTTAAGCCTGGGGCCCCAAAATAAATACCGATAAGTCAGAGATCCAGCCATCACCATAAGTTGTACCGTTAGATCTAACATAACGCACAATGCTCAAGTAAAGGCAAAGCTTACCAGCTTATGTCCTCTAGCGCACAAGTCTACACTCTAAAAACTAAGCCCATTGTGCTTGATATTAATAACTTTTTAAAGTCTAAATATGGTAGGGAGAATTTGTTTTGGATCCAAGCTGAAATTACTGAAAGTTCTTGGTCTTCAATTCGGTTGACTTCTTATAAAGAACAAATATTCTTAGTAGTAAGCATGAAAAGTCTCAACTTCGAAAATAGATCTTCTTGGTTGCTAGCAGAAACGAGAGCGTAAGCTTAAGTCGGCCCTAGATACTGGCCACATACACTACACTGCAAATTCTGACCTAAATATCTTAAAACTTGATCTGCCTGCAAGTATAAGAAGTTTTTGTCCCATACAATACAAACCTTTATCTCTTACCATCTCTGAGATCTGTGCGTTCTTACGGACAGACAGACATAGTCGGAGATGCTTCCTTCTGGCTGTTACATATTTTAGCACAAACGTATTACACTCTGTATACCCCTGGTACTGAGTATAACCATAGAGCCTCCTGAGTAGAAAGATGTACCGTAATTACAACGATCTTACAAAAATGCTTTTCTGAATTTCAAAAGCATAGAGCTGGAAATCGCCAAAAAATATTTCGGTAATTTTCATATGAATTGTTTTAAAGCTCTCCTATCCTTAGTAGGCTTTTCGACATGTTAGTTTTGTAATCGTACTCAACAAGCTTAGGTTGTCTTAGGAAGAGTCATCCTTAAAGCTTATTACACTGAGCCACCTCTAACATCAGGAAGCAAAATCGTTCCTCACAAAGAAATAAGTGCCAGAGCAACTTGTCATGCATTTTATGTTTTTCGCTTTAAATATTTAGTTAGCAAGAAGACCACTTAAAAACGACTCGCTTGGAGGATGGCACGAGGAACTTGTTAACAACTTGCGTCATAATCATGATAATGACTAAAAAGGTAAACGCTTTGGTGCAGCAGCTGCATAGATAATACCAATGATAGTACCAATGATAATACAAATGCCCACATAACAAAAAACCAAGTATAGTTGATTACGTTAGCATGAAAAAGACAAGAGCAGTTAAATTCGCAGAAGACCCAAAGAGTCTTACTTTGGGAGAAGTACTAAGCATTCCTTACTATTTTATTGTCGAGCTATTGTATATAAATATTAATGGATCGTAGTTTCCAAAGGTGCTTAAAACTAAAAAGCGAGTAGACCAAATTGGATATTCTTTAAGAGAGTTTGTTCGTAACTGCTACGCGAAGGTTAAGGACACACTTTGATTTAAAATTAAATACTTTCAATCATTCCCTTTTCCATTCATTAGTACCCCATGTTATTCCTTTCCTTAAGTTATTCGAACCGTTTTTCTAGATTTTGTTGTTCCACTTTGCTGTCCATTTTACAATTCAGTTGCACTAATCCAACCATATAACAGATGAAACGCTAGGTCCCGAGTTCGAATTTTCCATTTGCATTTCAATGACTTAAATTCTATGGTTTAAAATCAAATTCCGAAGACAGTTATCAGTTTCCAGTGAAATTGGCATTTCCGATGACCATAACTAAGACCGAAACTAAGGCAGTTGCAGAAAGTGATCGGTAATTAGTAAAAATTTCAAATCTTAAATCATATTTTTATAGAAAGAGTGTCCAACCTTCTACCCATATTTAGTAATTAGGTCTATTTGTCGCTCAGCTAATGGATTAGGATAAACATACGTGTCTTTTTTTTTGCAACAGCACTGCTTTCCGAGTTCCCTTTTCAATTTATGTAGCCTTTGCTTTTCCTTTTATGCGAAAAAAATCTATGATCCTTTTCTTTGAAAATGTACAACAATAGTCAATATAATCCAAAAATTTCAGAAATTGTGATACAAGTAGCACTTAACGTGTTTAGCTGGAATCTGTAGTCTCCACCAGGATCACCTCGATTTTATTTTACCATAATAAGAGATCCATTCGAGAAGGTGTAACCGGGTTTGATACGGACTGATTTAAAGCCGAAACTCCGAGTTCTTCAAACTGTCAATCTAAACCATTTCAAAAATATCGCAACCTGAATTGATTCTGAAACTAAATTTTCACTCTGTTTATCAAAATTTGGGAACAATCTAAGACTTGACATACTGAATAAAGATTTTGAAATATTTAGTAGATGTTGCACTTTAGAGTCTCAGAATCTGCAGGGAAGTACCATTAATGGCATTGATAAAGGCCAGCGAAATCAAAGAATTTTACGTTTTTGACATCCCATCATAGTAAAATATCAGTAGTAAAAACTCCTTGAGTTGATTGTAATTAATCTGACTTAAATCTGTTTTTGTCTGAGTAACGGTCTTCTGGCAGAAGTAAGCTCCGAGTGGTATGCATTTCTGACATTCAAGCGAGTATTTTTAGGAGTTTTCAAGGGCTTCCTTCATGTGTCTCACTTTTTGAATTACTTAAGAGCAATATTAACTAATTAAAAGATTTAAAACAACCTCATTTAGTTTTGAAGAACATCTTTTTTAAAAATCACGTATCCGCTACGTGTCGAGCATCCTCATAACCGAACCGTCATTAAAACCCATTGCGGGCCAATTAAATTGAAAATTGCCACATAAGTTTTTAATTTGCCATTGGCTTTTATCAGCGGGCGACAATTACGACTAAAAAGATTACATAGACGTTGGCCAAAGACATTAAGTCTTAGTAATTTTCTAATCATTTGAGCTGTCAATTGGCCGAACGACAAGGAAGAAATGGCCATGAGAAATCTAAGACAGCAAAACGGTTGTCGGGTTAGGCAACCAAGTTATTTGTAGCTGCTGTTTTTGGGCAACTGCATCAAAGGATGGCCAAAGATTGACCAGAGAATGAGGAGGGAGCAAATGAATTGGAAAAGTGAATGGCAGATGCTTATGCTGAAGCTGCAAGCCGCCTTGGGCAGTAACATTGAGTAACGCTGTACGGCAGTGGGCGCAATTGTCAGCAGCTGTTCGGACTGGGACATGAGAGAGGAGGCGCAGGCATCTGCTGTCAGTCACTTAAGATATTGGCCCGTCATGGGTAATCCCCAATCTTTTGGGTTGATGTCTGTGTGTTCGATTGCTCTCAAATATGGCACTTATAATTGCTGTTGGCTGTCCACAAATATTGATTTGATATAATGAAGCGCACGCTTAATTAAAGCCAAAGATGTTTCTCAGCTCAGACCAGCTGTGTCAACCATGTCTATGAAAGGTCATCGACGGCAAGCAAATTTGCACTCGCAACTAACCGGCTTTCTTTTTTTTGTGTCTGACGGCATCTTCGCGGCACAATTGGCCATAAAACGAGGAGGCTCGTTTGACAACTGGTTACGTGGTCCGCACCCGCATGCAGCAATGATTTCCTGAAAGTCCACCAAATGCCTAGACAAGGTGCCATCCTCAGAGTCAACCTCGGCCTCCAGCTGGCAGCTGTCTGTTGGCTTTCTGGCGACTCATGTAGCAAGTACGAGGTGCATGCACCGCATAAATCTTTTCACCTTTATTTACTTTTAAAATATAAATAAATGCTGCGCATGCGCCTTGCGATTATGTGAGCATTACATGCCCATGCCATTTGGCACCGTGCCAAACTCCGTCTTCAAACCGTAGTCAGGGGAGCAGGAAGCCTGCTGCTTGCCACGCTTGCTCCTCATTGACCTCAGCTGAGAAAGAGGAAAATTCAAAATCAATTTAGAGATTGAATGTCGAAGCAGATGTCTTGGTTTGAGGTTAACAGGATGACACGATGAGCTAAAGCATTGAAATGGGGTTAAATAGTGGCTGGGAGTTGCAGTTGGGGTCAAGATGCAAAGGCAACGGTTGATTGAAACAGTGGGGAGTGACAGTGGGAACTTGGAAGGTAAGACAATGCAAGTAAAATTCGAAGAAGTTAACTTTATTTGTACCTAATGCAAAAAAGCCTATAAGAGTTATGCGCTATTTACATGGATAGACCATCAATTTCACAAAGAGCCCACTTTAACAATGGGTGACTGTTAAGGTAAATGCCAAAAAATACGCACTATATCGGGCTTTATAAGTTTCAAATAGAACCCCCCTACACATATTACTGCCGGTATACCTGTCGTGTGTCCACTTCCCGTTTATTCTAATGTCCTTTGAGCTCCTTCATCAGCAATTGGCGACAGCTGTATGGTAACTAGCCATGACAAAAATTCTTAAATCTTTGTCGTTCGGCGCTAAGCTGTAACTTTCATTCTCTTGTAAGAAAGAAACGGTCGGCTTGGCCCTCCCCAACCTAAATCGATCATCTAAAACAACGATTGACACATCAAAGCAATGAAGAACTGGCAGTTGTTTTTGCATCACATCTTGAAATCGAATTTCCGCCCAATCACAGCAAAAAATAATTGTACTATGCCACAGCTCACAAATTCACCACAACTATGACGAAAGACTTGAGAGCGAAAAATATCTAAGATCATAAAGAAGCTGAATTCTAAAAAATCCGCGTGTCACGACCTTATCACACGAAATATGTTGCAAACTCTTTTAAGTACTACTTTAAGATAGAACTCTACATTTACGCCATAAAAGTATCAAACCCAGTTGAATTGTGACACTTTACTTATGAATAATACTTATAAATACTTTAACTTCCAAAAGCTCTTCATTCAGGAACGTTTGTAAATTCTCCTATGAAATCCGTCCTAAGTCGATTCCACCCAAAATTAAGATAAATATTTTCTCGTTTATGAAAAATTTTTAGTTTCTGGAAAATTTTCCATAAATGAGGCAAAGTTTTTTTAATTGTAGGGTGAATCGCCTTAGGACGGATTTAATTTTTAGGGCGAATTTTGTTATGATTTTTTTATAAATATATTATTTTTGAGCATATTTTCAGATTGTTATGGTCATAAATCAAGTCGGATAAGTTCTGAAAATAAGTACAAGACATTCTTTCTTCACATCCATTAATTTTAAATGTCAACACTGAAACATTCTAGAATCAAAATAAGAATGTTCTTGGCTTAAGCCCAAAATATTACATAGCTGTTTCCAATTGGTTTTAAATTGGGGTCTCTGATTTGAACAAAAAAAATGCTGGAAATATCCAAAGACCATGAATTAACTAAAGAACAAGTTGTGAATTACTGTAGAAACTTATCATCACTCCATAACAAAAGTGTTAGAGCCAAATTATAGGAACAGACTAATTTAAAAAAAAAAAACAAGAAAGAAAGTCGGTCAAGCCCGACTATAGCATACTCTGTACCAACGAAATTATATGCTCAGCATAAATTTTGATGCTGCAGTAGAAGCGAACAGTCTTTTGATCATAACTCGATAACCGTTCATCCGATCTTCTCCATTTCCTTGACGGATCGATGGGTTATCTTGATTACTATATGTCTTGAGGTAACAAACCATATATCTTTAAAACTGTGGGAGATATATTCTTCCTAAATTGCGTGGACGGCAAGTGGCGTGGCCAAAATTGAAAATAAACTTGATCTGCCTGCAGACATTAGAAGCATATGTCCCATACATGTCAAACCTCTATCTCTTACCATCTCTGAGATCTGTGCGTTCATCCGGACAGACAGACAGACAGACGGACGGACGGACGGACAGACGGACATGGCCATATCGACTCGGCTGTTGATGCTGATCAAGAATATATATACTTTATGGGGTCGGAGATGCTTTCTTCTGGATGTTACATACTTTTGCACAAACTTATTATACTCTGTGTACTACTTTGCTGTCTCTACTTTTTATGACAGCTATACTACATAGATGGCCGATTTCGACCAAACTTAATGGAATCATGGGAAAATATAGCCAAATAAGAAATACAAAGTTTGGAAGCGTTTTCCTCGAAAACAAAACGATTTTCTTACTAAAACTAGTTTTTCGATCGATCATTCCAATGGCAGCTATAGTCATTCGATCCGGCCGGTTTTGATACTTGTGCAGCGTATTTGCACTAGCAACAAGTCAGTGGCCACACCCAGAGAAACGTCTTGGCAGCCCAGTGAGCAGTGTAAGGTCCGTTTAATTAACCATTCTTATAATAGCGAAAGAATAGCATGAATGTTGTTATTATACATTTAAATAAAAACTAATTTACGACAATGTTTTATCTAGTAACCCTTTTAAAACCATAATCAAGTAAAATTTGACTTTGAAGTCAAACCACTTTCGCGTGTTTGACTTGTCTCAGAAAACATTTACTTCAAAGACTTCGTCTATTCAGCCATGGCCAATAAACAGGGGCTCAGTTAAAGATGCTCAACACACTTTTTACTAAAGAGCATTGAAATGTGGCAAAAATGTAGCCACTAAAATGTGGCCAATAGGATGTAGCCAGCTGAGTTTTCCGTCTCCTTACTAACATACAAAATGTTGGATTTTTGCAATTCCTGCAATTTTCCACATAAAAATCCACATCAACAATTGCACTTTCCACTTCAAGAAATCTCCGACCAAGCCCAAGAGTAAGTACGCTTTACAGCGTGTTCCTGATTTAGCAGCTAAAGAGGAAAACGTATCCAAGGCGCCATGGCAAAGGCATTGAATCGAAAAGTGTACAATAAGGCTGGATGAGAAATGTCTTCAACTGGCGATTTGTGTAAAACAATGAAAGTCCCAGAAAATAAAACTAGACAGACGAGTTAAACGTCAAATGGCAAACGTCCTTTGTTGCTTCAAGCTCTCAGGGGTCCTTTTGGCTTTCGGCGTTTATCTAATTTAATTCCTGAGCTAGTCACAAGACCGCCCACCGTTCTCTCTTCTTTGACGGAATAATGGCCAAATCCATTTGAAGCCAAATTAGTTTCTGCGGTCACTGGTTGAAAAGGTTGACTTACCTTGCGTTTGGAGCGAGCCATGCGCTGGTCCCGTGAGTTCTCCGCCTCGCCGGGCGGTCGCTTGCCCCATACGGCGATGGCGATGAGCGTGTAGGTGAAGATGAGCACCAGCAGAGGCACAACAAACTGCAGCGTAAGCAGGGCCAGTGTGTAATAGTATTTCTGTTCGCTGTATGGCCACACCTCACGGCATACGTATCTGATGGTGATGGCGCAGTATCCCGCAAACGGACACCCACGAACACGATGCCAGTGGAGAGTGGATGATGACACGGAGTGGGTGAGTAGTTTGCATATAATAAAAGAGCAGAAACAGAGCGATGCATTAGTACAATGTTGGGCAAAAGAGATTTCAGCAATCTGCTGGTCCCGGCTTTTGCTCTTGGAAAAACTGTCAAGCGCATGCAAACAAACGCACACAAACACACGCACACAGACACAACTGCAATTACACGGGGATACGCATGGCAGAGCACCCAGTTTCGTTTTTCCACAAACAATGGCAGAGAAAATGAAATTTCGTAAAAATCTAGATTACTCACCAGTTGAGTTCCTAAATATATGTATCTCAACTTATATTGCTGCTATTCTTTAAATAGAATTAAAGACGAGCTGGTTTTGTAGAGGTTCAAAATATGTAGAAGCCGAAATCAAAGTACTGCTCGTACACACCGGCTTCCAAAGGAATCTTAGCATCCTAAATCTCAAATTATTTATTTTCGCCTCCAATTTACCATCGTATTAGAGCTGTTATTAATTAGACGCGCAGCAGAGTTAAATTTTTAACATCTTCGTTAAGCCTTATCCGATCTTAAAGAACAATTTCACAGATCAATCAGCCTAACCAAAACAGTCTGAACTGGTTCAAAGTGAATCAGTGGCTTTCCAACCAGGTAAAAACAAGTAAGGGAGATGCTGTCGAGTGCCCCGACTACAAAATAACATGTTCATTTGTTCGTTTTTGAATTTTTAAATTTGAATGTAGCCGGTTTTTGTAACAGTTATTAAAGGCGCATCCTGGAAGTAGGCCACAGTATTTGGTAATTTCAGCTGGTTTAGACCTAACTAACGTCAAGCTCAATTGTTTCGCTTATAACTCCGGTGTTTTTTGTCCGATCTGATTGTACTTTTCAGAATAGATTGATATTGGGCCTATTGGGATTATTTCCCAGATCAAAAGCAGTTTTGTACCAGATTAGGCCTGTTTACAAATATTTACATCTTAATCAACATCCTAATTCAAATTTTTGACATAAAACTAATAATAATTTTGGTAATTTTTAAGATGATCTGGATACTGCAACACTAAGAAGCGTATATAACCCCCTTATATATTATTTTAAAGGACATTTTCTCTCTGTTGGTTCACTATAGTTTCTTTCTGAAAATCAGATTGTAATTTTAGTTTCTAACTTTACCTTGCCTGGGACTTGTACTCGGGACCTCGGGAAAACTTCAACACGAAAGGCATCTTATCGCTCTCGACTACCAAGCACGCCCATGAGTCACAGTAAAGATCGCAATCAAATGCTAAGCACTCAGCTGCCTCTTTAATATTCCGAAAGCTGGGAATTCGTACTTGAGAATTTCAAGGGGTGTCTTTTTAATATTATTTTATTTCTAATTGCGATTTTCTAGACTATTTTCTATATATTACGGCAAATTTCTAAATGGCTTGTCTAAAATAAAGAATTTTGCTTTCTCACATTCAGGGTGTTTTACCAAACTCGCCTTGTTTTTAAGACACCCTGCAATGTATTTTTTTCGAATTGGCCCTTAATTTGAGAACGTATTTAGGAAAATTACCCTTAATTTAAGAAAAAATAAATTGAATTTCTAAATATTTCTATCGACAATAGCTATCTTGTATTAAAGTCCTGACGAAAGGTATCTGGACACCCTGTATAAGAAATTTTTATTCTAAAAAATCTTTTCTTTTTCTGAAAACAAGAAAATGCATTTTTTGAGTGTAGGTGAAGTTTTGTTCCCATACACGTCAAACATCTAGTTCTTATCATCTCTGGGATCTCTGTGATCATACGGATCGAGTCAGCTGTCGCTTCCTTCTAGCTGTTACATACTTTGCACGAACTTATAATACTTTATGAACACAGTATAAAAATTAGAGGTTTGAAATCCACCGAAAGAAATATCTGTTTCTGGTCGAAATTTTTCTGCAAGAGGTTTCTTTGTCACCCCCCTATAAGCTCTCTCAAGGTGTCATTTAGTCATTTCAGACTCCTCTATCATCTTAAAGCTCGCGTGCTAACGAAAACGATTTTGCGGGTCGGTTCCTTTGAATTTATGGCACTTATGCAGCTATTTTTGATTTGAACGCTGCATAAAAGGCATATAAGAATGCATATACATATGCATACGCTTGGAAACATATTTCAAGCATATACATTGAGGTATGTTGGCGGCTCATGTGGAAAATGAGTGAGGACTTGGGATAACCTTACCAAAACTTACATTACTCTTACCAAAATATGTATAAAAGGTATACTTTATTTGAATTAAGCAACCAATAGAATATTTTATTAAAAACAAAAAATAAATAAAGCAAAAAATAGTCTTGGTTAGAGAAAATTTTCTTTTTCTATGGACTACAATTTAATAATTTATTTGTTTTAAAAACGTTCACTCAACTCTACTAAACATTAAGTGAGTTAAAGTACGCTAGTTCAAGTTGTCCCTGCCCGACTTCGATATACCCATTACTCAGTGGAATGTCTGTTTAATAGACTTTTGGCAGAGCATTAACATTTATGTTATCACTATGTAATGCTTGACTAAAAAATATACAACTTTTTTGAAGCCTTTATAGCAACTCTGCCCTTTACAATCTGGTATTTCCGAGATTATAAATATTGGTCACGTAAGCTATAAGGCAATATATGCGCTCTTAATAAATTTGGAAAAGTTATTCAACATTTTTTATTGTGTTGGCGGGTGGAAGCGGGACGTGGCCAAAATTTGACACAGACTAGATCTACGAGCAGATAATACTAGCCTACATATAATATGTTTTATGCATAAAGGCAGACATGGCTACACAGAAAAAAGGTCCAAAAAATATCCATTTGGACTGGATTTGTCTTTAAAATCCATTTAATCATCCAGCGTAAAATCATCTAATGTATATCTTCTCCATAAATTATTTTTTTCTTTGTGTTTATAGACTGGGCTGATGATGCTGACAACGAAAGGAAATGCTGTTTTCTGCAATCGTAGTTTTTCCTAAGCTTCGATAGATTACTTGGATTTTGTGGAAAATCGGTCAACGATCTAATATTTACATTCTTATCATTATTTAGCTAGCTTCTAAGCTCAAGAGCTCTGCATAATAAAAGTTAGATATACAAGTTAAATTATTGTGCTTCGTTTCAGGATAGGAATACTATGGATGGGCTTACATCGCTGGTTGAAAGTACTACCGCGTTAAAGCAAACATGCTCATCTTTCGGCTGAGAATATATTGGCATTTTTCAAGTCGAATAATTGAAAATATTGAAAATTCTAAAATCGCGATTGCTTGCCTAGGCTTTTTTTGTGACCATTTGAGAGTAGAAAAAAAGTTTTTCGTTGAAAACATTTGCGCAACCGGTCATTTTGGCCAGCTCTTGGCGCCAGCTGTGAAGTAACTAGCGATAAAATGGCTTGTCATAATGTGGGTCTCTTTTTCATCTGCGAAATATTACACAAGCCCAAGTACAAAGGGAACCTCGGCTTCGGCATTTCAGCTGTTTAAAAATAATAAATATATTTTTGTTTTGAATGAAAAAAACAAAATTAAAAGTACTTGTTTTCGTTTCACCCACTGCATACCAACAGCATCTGTGCCTGATGACCCTGTGGTCCACTCATTATCTACATCATTCATCTGCCATGTTGCACTAATTAGAAGAAAGTTTTTGCATTTGCAACGTGCCCAGCATAACATTTTCCACTGGTTTCAATAACAAATTTGGCTTTGTTTGTTAGTTGTTGAGCAAAACAAATCTGAGAGATCCCCCTCCGTCACATAGTTTAAAAGACGGCATTATTTGCTTTGGACTCAAGGAAATTGTGCATTCCTCGGTAGAAAGATCTCATTGCAGTTGTCTGGCCGACTAACAAATTACGTGCCAACCGAGAAGGAAAACCTTAAGGCTACGAACAGGATTGGGAAATTCTTGACTTTTCTGAAGTTTACGCTGATGTGTCACACTCAACTGGCATGCTCCTGCTTGGGAAGGGCAATGCCATGAAGTCATTTATTTAATGCCACACTTTCAGACTTACACACGCCCACTCAGCACACTCAGAAACACTCAGGCACTTGATGTTGTTTATTGTTTGACTTCTTTCCTACTTACTTCTCGCATTCCTTGTACCACGGCCCAGGCAGGTCAAGGCGGGAGACAACAGGTATGGGGAATGCCGTGGCAAGTGCAATAAACCAAACGCCACCGATGATGAACTTAGCATAGCTGCAAAGAGAGATGGATGTGGAGAAGAAGAAAGTAAGTACACTCGGTTTATTTTTAAATAACAATTCATATTTTTTCTTTTGCGATTTGAGCTCATAAATTCCCTTGTCATTTGAATGATGACTGAGCCTGGCCTCCACGATAAACAAGCATTTATAGTAATATTGGGGGTTGTGTGGCCTGCGTGTGCGTAAATTATAGCCCCGTTGAATAATTATCAACCGTATTTACACTACGCCCTCAAATATTTGCCCAAGCCCATGAAGGAAGTCGGACTCACGCACACACTGACGTAAATTACGTATTTCATTGGCAACCCAACCTCCTCGCTCGCCCATATGCATACATGCCGGGCCGCCATTAAGCGGTGCCCGAGTGTTAAGGACTCGCACGCAGAAACAGTTTCGAGAATGAGAGGCGCTATCCAGTTACCAAGCAATTTGGCGTTGCAATGGCGCTGGCCTATGACCAACTGGCGCTGAGGATTTCACATAGATGCCCCGTCAGGGTCTTAAATTACTATTTAAACCAATTAACACGAACCAAGGCAAACGGGGACTAGGAGACGTGCCTTTGTTGCGTTTTGCCTTACTGTCACGCCGATTCCCTGGAGACCGTCGTTTAGGACAAGTGGACAGGCAAACGCCCAAAATGGAACCGAGCAATGCAAATGTCCACTTAACGGTGTCCAGGCATGCCAATAGGAAAAAAAAGACACTTTCAAAGAAGCTGCTGCCAAACATTGAACAAATTTTAATTGGATTTGTTAATCTTATTGAACAGTCAAAAAAAATCATTACACTTTATTTAAGAACGGACGTGCCCATATAAGAAAGTCGGTCAAGTCCGACTATAACATACTCCGTACCAGCGAAATTATACGCTCAGCATAAATTGTAATGCTGCACTCAAAAAAAAAAAAGAACAGCCAAAGTCAACCTACAATTTAGATATTCGCCTTAAAAAAAGGCGGTTTCAGGCGATTCACCATAAATTTTGGCAGAATTATTTCTCATAATAAGACTGAGACTTTCTGAGATCAAGAAGAAGAATAATCAACAAAATATTTTCTTAATTTTCTATAATCAAGAAAATATTTTCGTAATTGTAGAAAAGCCTTCTCTAGGTTTTAATAACAATATTTCTAGATCTTAGAAAACTAAAACATTTTCTAACTATTAGACTGGAAAGGGAGTGAGGGGACTAGAGACAAAAGAGGAAGAATACACTAAGACGAGTAGAAAACCCTTTATATATTGTTTTTATACCCTTGCAAAAGGTATTATAATTTTGCCCAGAAGTTTGCAACGAAAACAAATATTCATTTCCGTCCTCATAAACTATATATATTCTTGATCAGGGTGACGAGCTGAGTCGATACGGTCGGAAAACTAGTTTTAGTGAGAATATATTTTTTCTTGTCAATGGAAACGTCTCCAAAATTCGTAATCGGAAGTTTTCTAGTTTTATAATTCTACCAAGTTTTATTAAAATCGGACAACTATATGGTATAGCTGCCATACAAAAGATAGGTCTGAAAAACAGTCGGAAAATGCGAAAGGAGTATTTTTGAAAATATTTAAGCGAGCACTTGCAAGGGTATAAAATCTTCGGCGCAGATGAAGTTAGCTTAGCTTTCTTGCTATATGATTTTTTCTTTCTGTTAGTAATCGACTATCAAACACGCGGTAACGCAGTCAACTGCCTTTTATATATTTCGATAGAATTTTGAGCTTGAGAAATACGGTGTCCTTTTATGTTTTTCGAAATTTTAGGGAGGATTTTCTACAATAATTTGTTTTATATTTTCGAGCAAGCCGAATATTAGTTGCCCCTTACATATTCAAATTGCTGGGAAATCGTACTTGAGAATTACAAGAGCTGTCTGTTTAATATTTTTAAATTTTTGATTTTGTTGTTAATTTCTCCTTATTTAGGGCCGAATTTCTAAATGGTTTTTCAAAATTTAAGAAATGTTCTTTCCTGAGTTTAGTGTGTTTTACCAAATTCAATGGTAGTCGCCCTATTTAATGACACCGGACAATGCAATTCTTTTCTTAATTAAAATCTTAATTTAAGTCAGTATTTAAAAAAAAATTTAAATAATTTACCCTAAATATATGAAAAGTAGAGTGAGCTTTGCATATATTGAAAATAAACTTGCAAGTATAATACGTTTTTTCCCATACAATATAAGTCCCTATCTCTTACCATCTCTTTGAGATGATCTGCTCGTTCATGCGGACATACGGACGGACAGACAGACATGGCTTTATCAACCCGGCTGTTGGTGCTGATCAAGAAAATATATATTCTATGAGGACGGAGATGCTTCCTTCTGGCTATTACATACTCTTTGCACAAACTTATAATACTCTATGTACCTCGGTGCAGAGTATAAATATTAAATTAGAATGTCGGTTAAGACAAAGATTGGATTTACCAAAGTTTGAATTTACGACACAAACTGTTAAGCTATACAAAATATGCCAAACAGTTGTCAGGTTTTTGCGAACTATTCATAAAGCGAACATTTGATAGCTCATAACTAGAGATCTGATATTAGGTTTTGTTTTCTGAGGTCCAAAAATACAAATAATTTTAAGAGCGGATCATATCCAAAATATACTATTTTTAGGTAATACCATATGTTAAAATATGTTAAAAAAAGAGGTCAAAATATGTTAGTATTTGTAGAAAAAAAAACAAGAAAAAAAGTCGGTCAAGCCCGACTATAACACACAGTCTTTTGATCATAACTCGAAAACAAATAATCCGATATTCTCCATTCTATTGGCGGATCGATAAGTTATTCTGATAACTAAATATGTCTAGAAGAAACAAGCCATATATCTTTAAAATTGTGCGAGATATGACGTTTTTTCTAAATTGCGGGGGCGGGAGGGTGCATGGTCAAAATTAAAAATAAACTTGATCTGCCTCGATCTGTGAGTTCATACGGACAGACAGACGGACATGACTCGGCTGTTGATGCTGATCACTGACTTTTGATATCTTAAACTGTTTTAAGGGTCCAAATGGTTAAAAAATGTTGGATAAGAGGCTATATCAAACTATGTTATTGCAATTAACTGTAAGTTTTTGCTTTGCATTAATCAGAAACCATATAAATATCTTGATGGAAAAAATGTCGCGTTCGACATGTCACGTAGCTACACAGATCAATATTTAATAAAAAAAAATACAGGAGACTTCTAAATCAAACAAAATACATTTGAAAGAGCAATTCATTGATAAGATATTAAATCAATTTGAGCTTTGTTGGGGCCTCAGGATTCGCTAAACTTTGTCGTTATATAGATAGGTACGAAAATCACTTCTGTTTTTGTCGCGTTCGAATCGCTTCTTATTTTGTCTATATTTTGGTAACTCGACTTCACTTGCTACTCTCTTTTAGCAATAATTAAAGTGCTAGCGAAGACCTTTAATATGAAGTAAAGAACAAATTAAAAATGCGCTTTTGTTTGCTTGTTTTTTTACTTTTAATGTGTACGACGGCCGCGTTCGACAGAATGGAAATGTCCATATACTTTATAAGGTCGGAGACATCCTTCCGGATGTTACATACTTTAGCACAAACTCATAATACTCTAAGTGCCTACGGTACAGAGTACAAAAGTATGTAAAACTAGGTGAAAAGGTCAGTAAATTTTTACATATTAATTCTCTCATCGTTTTATGTTTGACATTTTATGATTCGTCGATGACGTTACGAAGTGCGGTGAAGTAGGATACTTCACACTCCTTTTCACGATCTCCAGTCCCTATCGATTTTTCGGACTGCACTAGGCATATTACATGTTTCGTACCTAAAATCATGTTCCACTTCGCGACCTTATATTAAATATTTTGCTCTGTTACGTTAACAAAATTTTTGTTTTTATGCATTTTTTGTACTTGCCAGTGAATGATGCGTTTTATGATTGGTACTTTCCCTTTGAACCTTTCATAAACGGCATATTAAGATGTGAGAACGGCTTCTTGGGAGAAAATATTTACTCTCAAAATGTCATATATGACATATCCAAAATAGGTCGAAATTGGTAGAAATATTCACAAATATGTGTTTAGATCGAAGATATGTAAATATGTCATATATACTGAATGAACGAGGATTCAGTATAACCTACTTTTTTGCGTCCATAAATTTGGGCAAACTGAATATACTCTAAAACAGTGTATACAAATTAGCTGAAAAAAAAAGCATAAGTCCACGTAGATTTCAACTATCGACCTAGACGTTATAATGCATTAGTCGTCCCACTATCTTTATGGCATAACATTAAATCGAAAGTTCAGCAAATACCAATAACTTATTGTACTGACAAGATGAGTGAGATGATAAAATGACGGTATATTATTTTACAGGTTAATTTTTATGTTCCAGCAAAACCAGCACATATCAATTATGAAATCACAAACATAAACTCCTTATAACAGCAGGCATATCAAGATTATTTTACATTTTTGACCCTGACTTCCCGCTAATTTTGGAAAAAAAGCTTCCCTTCGCAAGTTTTAGTCCTAGTCTTTTGTCAAGGTCGTTTTTAAGCAACTTGAATACAATTTACGATGATTTCCGGTTGTTCCTGTTAATTAGTTTTTTACAGCACAAACAATACAAAGTGGTAAGCCACTAAGTTTTGCACTTTCGTTTTGTCTATCTTGTGCCTTATAAAAATGCAGATAGCACACACCTTTTAGTTGACAAGGAACACTCACAATTGAAAATTGGGTGCAAAAAGCCGACCAATAACACAAGTGTTTTTGCCATATTTCCAAAAAATAGTTGACTTTTTGGTTTTCCGAAAATGTTCTCAATTAAATTTTACCAATGTTTTCAAATAAAATTTGTGTTGGTTGCACGAGTCGTATGATTTGTATTTTTTCAAAACTTTACGACGATTAATATATAACTTTTGAGATTTTGCAATTATTTTTAATACAACAACAATCTGCTATGGGAATGCTGAGACCTACTTTTTTCCATTTTGAAGCCAAAGCATATGCATTCCAAGCCAGTATTAACGCAACGTCAATCAACAAGCCTCAAAGTTCTCATTTCTCTGCCTGGGCTCTATTTTTCGGCTTACATTGTAAGCAGGACTGTAAGCAAAAATATTTTTCAAAACACAGTCTATTAAAGCTCTTATAGAGTTAGGGTGCGTTCAGACACACCTGGAGGCTATCAGATTTTTCATTGCCAGTTATCTGTCAATCTGACCAGACAAGTAAAATATATGAGAACATTAACAGATTCTTTGACCAGTCAAGTGACACAACATTGCCAGGTGTTCACAGGTGTGTCGCAGCAACTGTTACCTAAAAATATGGCAGCCTGATAGTGTATTAACGCGAGTTTGAGCAAAACTAATAATCAAACGATTATTTTAAAAATATTCCATAGAATTTTCTGCTGTAAAAAGAGCCGAATAAACCTGAAGAAGAGCCTTAGGACATTTTTTCAATATTTTAAATTAGACCTCAAATTACAAGTCAACAGGTCTATTGGTTGCAGTCCAAAGATTGCCCATTTGGTGTATATTTAATAAAAATGTAAATCGTTTTTATATTAATGTGTATTTGAAGTTCTTTCAAGTAATGCTCATTTATCGTGTTTTACTCCGACAAATGACAAAAAAGTTCTCATTCGGATAATTCGGTAAAGTCTAGTACATCGCAACTGTTAATATTAGATAATTTGGCTTCTTCTAGTCAGCCCGTCTTTTTTCACCGCAGCCGTAAAGAGATTAGCTTTACTATAATTTTTTACTATAATTGTATCAGCAATGTTGGGCGGCTAAAAGGATTTTTAAGACATATCCAGTCCAATAGAATACGGGAAATCATCCAACTGATATTTTTTAATATTCTTTTATCACCTAATTTTGGTCGCTATCCGAGATTTATTTGCTTCCAAGGTCGACAACTGATTGGTTTTTCACCTCAGAGCTGACAAAAGAACTTCATAGGCGTTTTGAATATTTGACTGAAAATTTTATATTGTTAAGATGGTTAAAAGATGCATCAACTGAAATAATGGTAGTGAGGTTTTATGAAATTTTGAAAGTTTTGAATTTGAAGTACAAATTCATGAATTTTGTAACGGATAAGAACGTTAAATCTTATTTATTTTCAGTAAACATTGCCTGGCAAAACTTGATATAAGACCAGGGACTTGACTGTTTGAGTTTTAGTCTTACAGCAGTTTACTCATTAACCAAAAAACCAATTGACTTGAAATTTGAGATCCCCACCCGAATAGCTATAATCCCTGATTAAAAATAATCAAACATTTCCTGGGGTATTTTCTGTCCTTTACAGTGAATCGAAAACGAATCAATTTGGATGCAAAACCTTCGACGTCAATTACGAAATTATTGACCTAAGACTGTGGGAGATATGCTGCTTTTTTCAAATAAAAATATACTTGATCTACCTGGAAGTATAAATAAAAATCAATAGTGCTTTAATATGGCTGATTAATATCTCACTTTATTTTAATGGCATTTTATAAAAAAAATTACCTCTGATTTCACATGCTCCAAGCAATGTGAATTCAAATCGAGTAATTCTATCAAATTATGAAAACCGAAACTGAACAGGGCTGTATATTTGTTAAATGGTTTTGTTAGCTCTAATATCGACTCTGACCACAACAGAAAGTGAATCGGGGCATAGCTGGCCGGACCGGCAAATAAAAATCCCTCACCGAGTCGGAGTCGTTATTAGTTTACTTTGTAATTTTTGTTAGGTTTTCTTTGTTATGCCTCCTTAGTACATAAGCCTTTTTATAACGGGATTACAAATTTGTTGTCAGCAATTGTTTGTCGACTATTAATAAATAAATAAATAATATAGGCAGCAAATGTCCCATACATTTTAATACTCTCTCCCTTACCAGCTCAATGATTTACTTGTCCACATAGCGAGAATAAAGGACTGGACTGTTAAGGATGATCAGAGGAATACAGGGTCGGAAATATTTTAAATAAACGCTCAGTTCTTCTGGTACAGAGTATATTTACCATGTAGGTTAATAATGTGAGTGACAGACGTTATTGCAAATCTCAGAATTTATTTAGGCTATGCACTTTCCCAACTTAAAGCTGTTAGTCTCGCTATCATAAGAATCATATTTCCACAATGCAAATGATTCTGGCGATGTCGGATATTCAACTCGTTAGTAATCAAATAAAAGTAAACCATTCGAGTCGAACGTCTGTACGTGTAGAAAATGTATATCTTAGCATTTCTGAGATCTGTTAGCTCAAGCGGACAAGCAGAAATACAGACAGACATTAAACTGACATTCAATTTAATTTGAAAAAATATTAATTTTGTATATTTAGTAGCGACCACCAAACGTTAAATTACAAATCTGAAGAGACCACTGTTGTAGAGAAACCAATAAAGGGGTTTCCTCTCATAAAAAGTTGTTTACTTAAGTTTGGATCAGCCTTGCAAGTCTTTATTATAATATTTTATTATATTACACTCGCAGCTTCTTCTTTTTTTTTGTCAACAAAATTTAAGGTCTCAGAGCTTACATCAAAGTCATTAAAGTGATACAAAATTCGGCATGAAATGGCATCCGATTTTTGGTTGTTTTCACTCTAAACATTGAGCAGTATTGTGTGGCAGAAAGCAAACTAAGCTGTAAACATCAAGAGAATGCGCAAAAACTCACAAAAAGTATTAATAACAGAATGAAAAACCAACTTTGAAATGTAATATCGAATAATTATATTTAGAACAAAAAGTAAGTTTTCATTTCGTAAAAAACTTTTTCCCTTTTGGAACATAACAGAATGGAAACAGAAAATTCACTTCTTGTAATAAATATTAAAAGGCATTTGTCTAGTATTTAAACACTACAGAAATATGCTGACTTTTGCTTACATACTCCCAAGTTGAACAAATGGCCAAAAATAACGTTTGGCTATGAACTCACACTGTCTATATCTCAGTGTAGCAGCTTAGTTTTCAATTAGTCTTTACGCTCTTTTCATTAAGTTAAATGCTAATTGCTGGCGCTTTTAAAAGTGCTTAGAAATAAAGTTTAAATTTCAGCAATGTGTCCACTTCACAGCCTCATTTGCCATCAGAGAGCCGTGCGAAGCCAAATGTGTGCTGATGCTAAACGTTTACTTTACCCCCTCACCCCTCACTCACCGCTTAGTGATGCGCGGCCTTAAAGGCCACATGATGGCTATATATCGATCAATGCTAATGGCCACCAGAGTGTAGGCACTGACCAGCACCGAAACCACCTGTGAGTAGTTCACAAAGTGGCACAGTACAATGCCAAAGGGCCAATAGGCGAGTATATACAGCGAGATGAAGGACGAAGGTACACAAAAGAGCGACATCAGGATATCGCCCAGAGCCAAATTGGCTATAAAGTAATTGGTGACTGTGCGCATGCGGGGCGTGGACTGGACAATGTAGCAGACAGTGCCATTCCCGAGCAGAGCGAAGATAAAGATGGGAATGTACAGCAGGTAGACAGTGCTCTTGAAATAGACACTAGACCATAGGTCATCCGACTGTGCTTCGTCGCAGCTGAAGTTCATCCAAACGGTGACGTTGAAGTGGTCCAAATTCAGGCCATTGGGTGTGCTTGTCGAGACCATGACATCGTGTATTGTGAGCTCAGTGGAGCTCGATGTGTCGTTATACATAAGTGAGGCAGAGGCAACATCAGGAAGTCGGCCATCCTGATAGTCATCTTCATTACGCAGCAACGGCTGCTGTGGGGCTATGTAATAAACTCGCTCACTGCCGGGCAAAGACTCCGGCCCACGGCCATCGCCTTCCACAAAACGGCTCAGCCAGAGTTGTCTACTGTGGTACTCCATCGAAGTACTTAAATTGGAATTCCAACCACAAAGCTCTTAAGCCAACTCAGAGGGATAAAAAAGTTTTCTGTCTTCTTTCTGGGCCTCTGGATGGAGTGTGCTTGGCATCATCTTGGCCAGAAATCCGAAATCTAAAGCTGACAAGTAGTTGCTTAAAACTTTTCGCTTGCGGTTCTTATTAATTGTCCGTAAATGAATTCCTTGAGCCGAAACCTGTAAGTAGAGATAAATTCATTATTTTTATTAAAAGTTGTTGTACTTCATTGCGGCTACTTAATATTCCACTCAATCAGCTTGAACCAAAACCGTGGCATACTTTCAGGCAGCGCTCAGTATAAGAGTAAAGAAAATAAAAACGACGAACATTCGCCGTGATATGCCCAAAATACATGTCGATCCATCACATTGACACGCCTACCACCCCACCTAAAGTGGATTGAAACAACGGCGAGCGAAACAAAAGAGCTAAAAGGAAATTGCTGAAATTTATACATAAATGTTTGGCATTTGTATGTAAGTTGTGCCAGTGGATGAGCTATTGCTGGCCTCCAAGTAAGAGAACAATAAAGTGCCAGAGAAAAGCCAAAGTGAAAAGGAAAACTTTAATAGCTTATGATGGAATACTATGGATAATCAGAATCTTTCTTTTTATTTTGAATAACCAGCATTTAGCCAAAAAAAAACAGGACTGGGCTAGGTACATACCTAGATGCATATTTTGTGTACCTTTCGAATACCTTTTACCTTACCCATGTGCCAATTTTCATTTACCTTGTCAAAAGGTAATCTATTATTCTAACTTAATCATTCTTACAATTTGGGTTTGTCATAATAGCTTTGAGCTTACAATAGAGTTGGTTCTTAATATGCTGTGAGTCGGGGAAGTACCGAAAACAGTTGAAACCTAATTTTATTCAAGAAACCCAAATGCTGTCACCAGCTGTGTTTTTTTTGCTGCAAGCTGCAGCCATTGTTGAATCAATGCAGCGAGGGTAGGTGTCTTAAAAATTTAAACTAATTGTTTTTGCTTTTACCCAGCTAATAACTGCGACTGGTCGTACGGCCATACAAAAAAATTCCACTTGGCTGTGAATTTGAGACGGTCCCAGAAACTACTACCGAAAAAAAACGGTGCTGCCAGATCGTTTATCCCCAAAACTGTGACAGCTAGGTGCAATTCTTAGTGATCTTAGAATAGGAAAATAAACATTGAGTTTTCCACTACCTTCCTAAGACGATGAAATCATATTTACGGTGCCCAAGAGAATTCTCTACTACGCGCTTAGCTTTTGAGATATGGAAATTGAATTCCTTTTGCTCCTCCAGTGCTTCTATGGAAAATGGATAGGATTTCATCAAAATTTGCGTGAATCTAAATGCCGAATCGCCAATGAATATTGCGGGGAAATGCGTGCCACTTTTGCATCTTAAGTTGGCTTGAAATAAATGTGTTTAATCAATCGCCCGCTTCAAATGGGAACGAAATGGGAATGGCATTTCTGGTTTTCTCTTTTACTTTATTTGCTCGAATTTGAGTTGGTTCCCTGTTAAGGTTTTCACAATTGGATCGATTTGCTCGTCTTTGAATTAACATTGCTTGGAGCCAGTAAGTCTAAAAGTAAATGCGATGCTCAAAATAATTTTTGTGCCATTGATGAATGTATTTAAATACTTTTTGCTTATTTACATTCTTTTAAAAGTATTAATTAATTCAAAAATAAATTTTCTCTAATAGGTATCTTGAATTTTGCAATGCGCCAACCAAATCGAATTCACATGTTTTCTTCAATCTATTTTGGCTTTCACTTCTTTATAAGACGCTGGAAATATGTTCACAAGATACCATTCAAATTGAAAGGGCATTTTAAACAGCAATACTTAAATACAATTAACTTTAATGAGAGTTTTTATTTTGTTTGCTACAAAAGTCGGAGGCGTCTTGCTTTGGTGGACTCATATTTGGTACAGGTACAGACTTTGACTGCCCACCACGTCATGAATTTTCAGTCCAGCTGCCTTCTTTCACCTTTATTTACTGTGATCTTTGTACTCATGGCTTACAACAACAAAGAAAAAACCATTTTTTAACATTGCTTAATTCAAAGTTCCCACTTCTATAAGTATGCTTCACACTTTAACTCATGAGACTGAAAACAACTCTAAGCTCCGAGTTCATGGGCTAATCTCTGATGCTTCAAAAAATATCATACTTTTTGGCTGACTATTGAATCAATGTGAAATGTGAATACCATTTTCAAAAGCATTTAATGAAATACAAAGCAAACCCACAAGCAAAGAAAGTAATTCGCCATATGGGGTGTGGTAAAACGGATAGGGTGTGTGTTTGCTGTTCAAAAGATCGTGGCATCGATATCGCCTCGCAACAGCTTTGAGGTAACCCGCCATAAAAAGCTTCTTAAAATTTCCCGTTCGGATTCGGCGTTAAACTATGGATCATATTTTCTTGTGCGATAATCAAAAGCGCGATATTGAGAGGTGCTCATATTTAGCACCATTGGGGCTGTGTACAGCCAAGTATTTACTTACTTTACTGCACTGCTATGTAGTACCATTAAGCTACTTCTCCCATTCGAACCTTTTTGCTTCTCTTTTACATGAAATTTTGTTTAATCCGCAAAAATCTACGCTTTCTGTTGTAGAAAAACTTTATTCAAAAATCTGAATTAATGTTTATTTTTAAGCTCAGTTCTTGGGATGGGCAAAATGTATCCAAGCAACGGAAATTTAATATCTTAAATTTCCACATATATTTTTATGTGCACATCGTGCAAATATGTATATTTCTATTAAAGTGAAGCTACCAACAGACATTCCGTAAGCCGTCAGCAATTAAAACTCGGAAACAAGCAACAGCAAACGTAATCGAAAATATTAACTTGAATAATTCGATAAATATGTGAAAAGAAGTAGGAAAGTCATTTAAACTTTTTCGTTTCAGCATGCTGACATATTTCTCATGTTCGTTTCATTCCATTTGGCTTTTAATATTCCATTGACAGACGAGGCCCCCAACCGCCGGCAGGCTGGGGCTGTTCACTGTAAAGCCAGGATAAGGATATCCAGTGAGTAAATTGCTTATCTCAGCACAATAATGAGGCAGGCTGAGGACTTGCCCGAGTGTAGGAGTATAAACATGAGTGTGTGCGTGACTCGATTTTTGTCGCTTCTCTTGTTTTTATCAATTATCCCTGCAGATTTCACCAGGCCCCCGCATTTCCCCATTAAAAGTTGAACCCAGACTGCCTTGCATTTAAGTTGCTGAGATTTGGTATTGGCATTTTGGACCGTTTTTTGATGAAAGAATTTCCCCCTTAACGCCCACTCAAATGTTTGATGGTTTTGGAAAAATAAATGAATCAAGCAGAGATTCGCAATAAACCAGCCTTGAAAATGAAAAATGATTTATAGCAAGCGAAGGAAAAAAACCAGCAAATTAAATCGATTAATGTACAACATGTAAGAGAAAAGCAAAGAATGGAAAACAAACTGAAGTCAAAGAATGCTAAAGCACAAGTAATTTTCAATACTCAAACGTTTAACATTCAGCGTGGCCACCGATACCGAGTTTGCCTCTTGATTAATGAAATCCTCATCAATTTTATATTAGCAAGAAATAAAAAATGCGCACTGCATGCCAAACACACAAAATAATTACCCAGAAATTATATACTGGCAAGCCCCCACCCTCTCCCGCCTCTTTGCGTTTGCCTCTGTTGGCAGGAAAATCCAAATTAAAATCGGCCCAATAGCCCGAAGAGGAATCCCTTGAACAGCGCCACAAATAATATAATAAAACCGAATGTAAAAAAAATGGCAAAAATCACGTACGCAAACGAAATCATAACAGCGAATAGAAAACACCTTTTTTACGTATTTCTCACGAAAAGTAATGACAACCAGGGGCGGCGCGAGAGCAGCAGCAAATCAGATTTGCTGGGCTTAGTTGGCAAGCAAAATTGTTTAGCGCACTTTTAGGCTGAGCGCAATAAGGCAAAAGCAACATGAGGGCGCGACTTACAGTGGTTTTCATGGCATCTGGGATGGCAAATTCACATTCTTACAAAACGGAGATACTAATCCGAAATTAGTTGACGACCTGCTTGTAAACTTTCAGGAAATCCAAATTGTATTTGAGGCCTCAAGTTAATTCATTTTAAAGCTTCACCGATGCAAATGAAATGAGTGAGAAATAATCCAACAAATTTTAAATTCAAAATGATTTTAAGGCATACAAATAGAAGTCAAAAGAATTCAAAGTTAAAACTCACTTTCAAATCAAAGAAGGCCAATGGCCGTGATCAGCAGAAAGATAAGGGAAAAAGAATGATTAGTCAGGGAGCAAGTTCTTCCGCTGAACGCGGCCAAGGCCAATGATAATGAGAATTTTGCTTTGCTGCCTCAGCCGTTTTGGAAGCCATCTGTTTGAAGAATTCGAGCCACTGTGCGGCAGGGGGCAAAACAGTTGTCTCATAAATTCAATTTTGAATGAAAATCACGGGCATTGTGCTGATCTTTAATACGAAACATTTAGACAGAAAAGTTCAGCCCTTAAAAGCCGTTTTTAAAAGCTACAGCTTTGCGCTTACACGAAACGTGCGTTTTATGTTTGAACAAATTTTTGGCAAGCAGCAGGGGTAGCATGGAAGGAAATTGAATTCATCCCGGCCTACCCAAAATGCAGCTAGTGCCAAGGATAGGCAGCTTAGCTGTTTGTTGATGCCAAATTGCCGTGAAATGCCACAAAGGCCCTGCGAGCCGGGAGCTGGGAGGGTAACTGGGATGTTGCAACTACATATTTATTTAACCAAGCAAACATCTTCCGGTTTGGGTATGTTTGCTTTTGCCGCTGCTTAGTTTTGCGCCTGGTCGCCTCCGCAAGCTCCATCAACGTCAGTCTCGTCGTCGTCGTCGTCGGAGACATTTTGTTTCTTTCTGCGGAGTGTTTGTAATTATAATTAATGAGCAAATGTCAAGCGCACATCTTACAGCGGAAAAGGCAGCGCCCACCAAATCAACAGCCACAAACTCGTTGTTGAGAATTGTCCCCGCATGCCCAGTGGGGGGAAAACAAGTATTTAGGTCTGGCTGTTGTCTTTCTCAGCAGGCAGTCTGGGGTCCTTGTGCCCTAATTAGCTAGTGTTGAGCTATACGATCTGAATGGTAAAGTGTGTGCTGAATTTTGATAGCAGCTAATAAGAACTAAAGAAAAATTTCTAGCTTTGACCTGCTCTGCCCCCTCTGCTGGAAACCACACAAGACCCACAAATTTCTTTACCGCAAATGCTTATTTATGAGCCGCAAAATTTATTGTGTTTTTTTATTTGTTTGGCTTCTACAGAAAAATTGAATTTTATTATGGCCAGGCAAGCCCATTATAATTATACACTGTGTGATTTGTGACCAGGCCGCCTGTTGAAGTCGAAACCCCCAAAAATGCGATTTAAATTGGTCCGGCGATATGATACCTGATGACATAATCGTCTACCTGGTAATAAAGTCAATTCGACTTCATTCTGAGTGGGAGGGATTGTATGGTAAATAGGCGCCCTTATATTCATTTAATTTGGTTAATCAAACGCGTTGAAACCAATTAATACGCTGGGGACACGTGTCCCTGAAATGTGAGACTGCTTGAAAATGCGATTAATTTAACAATTCCAATTTCAATTGTGTCCACAAAGGCGGCTCCGTGTGAATATATACATATATACAAAATGTTTGCTCGTTTAATTGAATTATATTCACAATCTGGGAAAATGGCTAATTGACATGGTTAATAATTAAAGCCGCGCCTGAACGTATGCAACAGTTTTCTGTCAACCTCTCTCAAGTTGCTCCAAAATAAGCTTGTGCATGACAATTAGCACGAGCAGGATAATCAGGTAAGCGTTTAACGTACCCATTAGCACTCAACTGTGACTTCAAGAATAAAAAGCCACTGTTTATTGTGATCATTGGCACTCGTTAACAGTTAGAGTACAAAGCCCATATTGACAGACAATTCCGTTGATAATACGGAAACACACTCAAATATGACAACACAAGGTCGTGTTCAGAAATGGGCCCCGCCTCTTTCTTCCAGGTGTATTTTGACATAAAGTCGACAAATGTAGCCACAGAATTGAAACTTGTAGGGTTTAATAGCCATGTTAGTTTAACATGTGGGAACAATTTTGAACAGATCGAACCACGCCTTCCGTTGGGGATGTTTGTAACGCAGAGAAGGAGCATTTCCGACCACGAGAAATGTAGAGTAATGTACAGAAAGTTAAGCGTGGCATGTAGAAAAACTATATGATTCATGTAGAAATAAAAATCAGTTAACGAGGCATGTTGAAAAGTTGAGTGCTGAATGGACAAAGGCAAAGGATGCGATGTATTACCAAGTAACTTCCTCAATTTTCATACAGGAATCTGAAACCTAGATTTGGAAATTCTAATAGTAAATTATAGCTCAAAATCAGTATAGAACAGCTTTGTTTTCATATAAAGAGATATTCTTCACACGCAGCATGTAGATTTTTTTAAAGAAATGTTTGGGATCTCAAATGATAAATGCTATTTTTTTTTTTAAAATACAGGAAAGTTATCTTCGGCCCGACCGAAGCTTGTATACCCTTGCAGCACGTTTTCTAACTAATTTGAAGGACATATCCACCAAAAACAAACAAGTTTTTCCCAATAAGACTACTTTTCTGACTCATCTTTGGTATGACAGCTATACTAAATAGATGGGCGACTTCGACCAAATTTGGCAGAATTATGGAGAATTATTAAAAAATAGTAAATATGGGGTTTGGGGACGTTTGCATTAAAAACAAAAAAGTTTTTCCCACTAGAACTAGTTTTTTGACCGATCGTTCCTATGGCAGCTATATGTTATAGTTATCCGATCTGGCCGGTTCCGACAAATGTGCAGCGTATTTGGACCAGAAGACTTCGTGCAAAGTTTGGTGGCGATAGCTTTAAATCTGACGGAGGAGATATCATAGAAACAGACGGACAAAGCTATATCCACTCAGCTCGTCATGCTGATCAAGAATATATACTTTTGTGGTCGGAAATGATACCTTCTATGCGTTACAAACATCTGGACAATTCCAATATACCCTCTGCAAGTGTATAAAAATCTACAGGAAAAGTGTTAAAGATCCATTCGCTCTTCGTGATTGTCGCGTTCCTTTATTAATGTGGTAACCGGCAATACCGCGCGACTGCTTGATGGTCGTGTAGGCTGAGATGAAGGCATTTGTGTTTAAATAAATTCAAATACTGAAACAAGGTGAGTGACTGGTGAGTTCGAACACAAAGAAATGGAAGAATCAATTATTTAAGTTTTTATCTTTTTAAAACGAAGACTTCCCAATGCTCGACAAATTGAGTCTATATAATATATAGATGTTTTATAATAAAATTGTCAAAAAGTTGTCAATATAAGTCTTAACAGCTCCAAACTCAACATCGAATTAAAAAGTGGTGTGTGAATAGCATTGAATTATATTACCAATGCAAAAATTAAGACACATGTACTCGTTTTTCTTAGGTTACGTTTAGTTTGAATCAAAAATTAGGCTTTTTAGTGATTTCTCGAGATGAGCAACAACAGGAAACTTGGGTAATTAAATTGTGCAACTGTGGGTAAATTTTAGACGAAACCGATACAATCCGATTAAGTTCAACTCCTCCTAAAACCAATTAGGTGAAAAACAACAATTTAAGATCAGATCGCTAGGGAGGAAGAGAGAACGAACCGGTCAAATCGAGAGGGCAGATAAGTTAACTTGCGTTGGTGGTCATAAAACTGAACAGCAGACCACATTATTTTCTGTGCTCCATAGTTTACCCAGCCAAACAGAAGAAAAGATCACATATTTATTATAAAAAACCCAGAATATAAAATTTCCGGTGTTCTTACCGTTTTGAACATAAAACTTCAAGTATGATTAGATCTTGGGTATTCTTAAATTGGGCTCGAAACATTCTAAAATGGAAAAATTACTGTTAATATTATTGAAATGAGCAAAAACGTACTTGAGTTAAGACTATTTTGTACCTACAGTAAAATAAAAATTCAAGAAAGCGACAGATTGATATTGAGTATACGACTCTCTTCCTACAATTTCCCACTGATTCTATCACTTATTTTATGGAGTAGTGGTAAATTTCTGACCCACTGTAATTCTACATTGGTTTTTTGGTTAATTTAGGGCCTTGGGTATTTTCAGCTTCGTTTGTTCAAAACCGAGTGTTACCTAGTTTTAGAATAAGTTGGGAATAGGTTAAGAATTTTACGAGCTAGAACCAAGAACATTTTGTACATGTTCAAAGTACTCTCATTGTCTTTCTTAAATTGGGTTATTATTATTCTTATTTGGGTTGACATTAGAAATTACTGGACTTTAAGAAATAATATTTTTGTTACTTATTCTGAGAGATAACCGGGCTTGAGCTAAGACCAATAAAGCCTAAAAATTTAATCAAAAAGAATTTAAAATAGTTCGAAGTATAATTATTAATTCCAGAAACGGCCTTAGATGGAGTATTTTGGGGTTGTTCAAAATCGTACTTGAAATAAGAATTTTTGACTTAAATCAAGTATTTCCATACCTATCGTACCACTGAAACCGTTTGTAATTAAATATAAAGTTCTTTGTTTTTTTTTTTTAGTGCAAGGGGTTCATATGCAAAACGTCAAAATGATATGATATATTAAGGAGTATAGGAAATTCGAGATTGGAAATTGCATTTTTGCAGATGAAGGCTGATTTGCTATTCTTTTTCTGTGCATAAGTTCGGCTCGCGTCTTTGCGAAACTCCGGTAACTTACAATGGCAATGGACTTATAAACGTTGCAACGCGTTGGCTGGTGCAGCGCACACAACAGTCGAGCTGGCCGACTTTCTTAATCGTTAAGTTCTTGAATGAATTTCTGTACGATTCCATTTATGTGATTTTGTTTTTGAATGATTTGAACTATTCGTATGTGGAATTTGTATTTGTAGTTAATGATAAGGAAATTTCTGCAGGAGAGCTCAATCCAATCATGGCCAAACAATATGCAAATAGAAGTTGAGCACTTGTACCCCAGCGAACAAAGTCGCAATTCGAAAGCCAATCATCAGATAAATGTCCTATCACTTGCCGCAGAAGTGTTCAATTTCACTCTGCATACTTCACATTTCCGCTGGCTATCAGATCTTAATTTAAATGTCCGCAAAAATAGCCAGCCAATAGGTTCAGACCTTATCTAACGCTGATAAGTCAAGCCACCCGGGGACCTATAAAAGAGCTTTCTTTGCTATTGAACAGCAATCAGTTGAAGGGTTTCAACCATGAAGACGATTTTGTTTTTGGCACTCTTTGCGCTCGCCGGTAAATATTTGTACATGTAGAGTCACCAACAATTACTGATCCAATTCATTTGTAGCCTCGGCCTATCCTCTAGAGGAGGCTGACCGCGTCAACGGTGAGAACGGCTGGTACGTTCCCAAACTGGATGGCTCCTTTGAGTGGGTGGACATGGAAGAGGGTGAGCAATGGCTCGAAAAATCGGAAATGTTTCAGGATCGCGAGTTGAGCACTGTGCCGGTTTCATACTACCTGTACACCAGCTCCAACCCCACCAAGGGCAAGAAAATCACCGCCTCCACAAAGTCCATCGACGCTTCCAACTTCAATTCTGCGAACCCAACCAGGTTTGTGAGATGCACTCACTAAAACTTCGAGTTCCCGCCTAACACAATTTGGTTTTTGCCTTCAGATTTGTCATCCACGGTTGGACCCAGAGCTCCTCCTCGGGCATGAACAAGAACATCCGCGACGCTTGGTTGAGCCAGGGCGACTTCAACGTTATTGTTGTTGATTGGGCCCGCGCCCGCTCTGTGGAGTACGCTTCCTCTGTTTTGGCTGTGCCAGCGACAGGAAAGAAGGTCGCCAACATGGTTAACTTCCTGAAGAATAACTACGGCATGTCTCTTGACGATTTGTACATCATTGGCCACAGTCTGGGTGCTCATGTGTCTGGCTATGCTGGCAAGAACACCGACGGCCAAGTGCACACCATCATTGGTCTGGACCCCGCCCTGCCCCTGTTCAACTACAACAAGCCCAGCAAGCGTCTGAGCTCCACCGATGCCTGGTATGTCGAGTCGATCCAAACGAATGGTGGCGGTCTCGGCTTCCTCAAGCCCATCGGCAAGGGTGCCTTCTACCCCAACGGCGGCAAGAGCCAGCCCGGATGTCCCCTGGATGTGACTGGTGCCTGCTCCCATGGTCGCTCTGTTACCTACTACGCCGAGGCAGTGGCTAAGGACGACTTCGCCACCATCAAGTGCAGTGACTACGAGTCAGCTGTGGCCAAGAGCTGCGGCAGCACCTACAGCAGCGTTCGCATGGGTGCTGATACCAATGCCTACATGGTCGAGGGTGACTACTATGTGCCCGTGAACAGCAAGGCGCCCTTCGGCATGATTAACTAAAAAATGCGCGTCAATAAAGTATAAATCGTAACTGGAAGTTTCGTCCGAATGAGTTTCCTTATCTTATTAATCCAGCCATATTTATGGGGTCAACACTTAGCATTAGCCATAAACGTCGCTTATTTAGTCGTCATTATGATTATGTCATTTGATTTACAATTTCGAGCAATCCGGAGTTCATAAATCGTTCAACAATAATTGGCCAAGGACGTAGTTAAAGGGGGTTTTAGTGGTATTAGTCTTCCAAAACTACAGATAGCATTCCCACATGACAGAAATTTGAGCTCTGCAGCAGAACCAATCCGGAACTGAGCAATTCACACAAAGTTTTACTACCGATTAATAATATAGACTATTGACTTAATCGTTTTCTAATTTGATCAACTGAACCTGAACCTTTTGACTATGGACAAGGTTCTTTGGTTTTGTTTGTTTTTGTTATCATTTTTTTTTTTACTAGAAAACAACATACGTGGGTTGCCTTTAAAGGCCCATCGAGCCTATTTTGTGTTTCAACAGGTCTGCCGTCCGGTTAATCCCTTGCATAAGGTAGGCCAGAAACGACGATAAGTTACTGTAGTTTAATTGTCGATGATTACCAGTGAAAAGACCGTTTTAAACGAGTAGCTAGCTGCTCCTGTTTGAAAGATTCCCACATCCAATCTGCAGAAAAGATTTTTTATCATCATGAAAAGCTTAGCTTTTATATATTATATATATATATCCACAAAGTTGTCCCTGTTCAAAGGGGGCATCTCTTGTTTGAGCCATAATTGATCGAAATCGATGGGCTATGACGCAAAACTGCAAGAAAATTGGTCTCGTTTTTGATACTACAATCTTATATAAAGCCAACATTTCTTATCTTATTCAGTATTCCAGTTTCTGTGCCGAAGTTTTAGTTCACGTGCTAAAGTTCTCTACACTCAAAAAAAAAGCAGAACGAATAACTCAGGAACGAACACTACATCCAGAAAAAAATAGAACGAATAACTTAAGAGCGAATGCTCTTAAACAAATATTTATGCGTTCTTGAATTTCGCCATGGAAATCGAGCTAAATTTCTTCTCAGTATAGTTTATTTAGGCAAGGGGACTGAGGTAAAGAAACAGAAAGGAGAGCAAGCACATTTGAGAAAACACAGCGTTGAACTCGCTCTCTCAGTTTTGTTTTATGGAAGAGGGGTGTGTGGGGAAGCTATCGAGCTGAGAGCGCTATCGATTTTTGCACTAATGTTGCTTTGGAAGTCCCAACCAGTTATGGACAGCTGTGAGACTGCCAGTAAACAGGCAAAGACTGCCGCTGCTTTGATGTGATATGTATTCCTCGAGCCGGGTAAAACTTGACATATGGCTTAACAATTAGTTTTCCATTAAAAAAGCGAAATGAAAAAAAAAACTGCTGATTTTAAACTGTTGTACTTATGATTGGAATCTGTTAAGCTCCTAATTTAAGAGGAAACGATCTTACTCTTGAATCTGACGAGCTCTTGATAATAGGAAGAACATTCTCGTTTTATGACAATGATGGATGCTCCTGATTCAAGAATGAGCAACCTTGAATTTTAGTATGTTTATCACTTGATTCAAGAACTATTTTGCTTGATTTAAGAATGATTCGTACTTGGATCAAGTGTTAAGACTTTTGGATCAAGAAAAAGGGATCAAAAACTCATACTTGGATCAAGAATTTAATTATTGAATCAAGAATATTCATTCTAATCGAAGTTCTGACAACGAACATTCTCCATTATTTCTCTGAGTGTAAAACTGATAAAATTAAAACAAGAAAGAAAGTCGGTCAAGCCCGAGTATAACATAGTCTGTACCAACGAAACTATCCGCTCAGCATAAATTTTGATGCTGCATAAGCAGCTGAAAGCAGCGCTGCTACTGTGCTGCAGCAGCGATCATCTTTTGATCATAACTCGACAACCGTTTACACGATCTTCACCTTTGGCGGATTGTTAAGATATCCTGATTAATAAATATTTTTTCCCAAACTTAGACCCATTTTCCGAACGCTTTAATATGGCACTGCAATGGCAAATATAATCCTTCGATTACTTCGAAATTTTGCAGATCAACTTAAAAGCATATAATATTATTATTAAAGGTTCTTGAAAACTAAAAATATGTTCCCACTAAATCCGAATTTTGACCGATCCTTCCAGCTATACTAACATGTTCCGATTTTTACATTAATGAATTCGAATTTGGAACAAGTAGCATTTTCTGGTAATAAATCAAGGTAATCTGAACCAAACCTTTAAACATGCGCTTCCTTCTAATACGATGTACTCAACAGGAAAGGTTTCAAGCCGATCTAATCTATCAACTGTATACTTCAACTTACTGAACTACAACACTTAACCTAATTCTGGGTCGACAAATTCTGTCGAAAGTGAAAACCGGAACGATATTAACAAATTTGTCGAAAGTGACAACCGGAACGATATGGTCAAATTCTGTCGAAAGTGAAAACCGGAATGGCCTGATACTCATCTGAACAAAGCTCAATCAAGTCAGCTCGACTAACAAAACATACTTAGTTGTTTCAACGATTTGGAGTCCTGGGCTAATCAAACTCGAATTCCGCAAGTAGGAACTATTCTTCTAACCGAAACAAAGACGGCTTTATAATGCATTGCCTTATCCATAAAAGTTTATTCCCCATCTCGCAATGTCAAAAAATGGTTTGCTTACAGATAAGGCGGGATAGCTCTAACATTCATAACAGAGTTTAAAAAAAGAAGTCCAGTGGAATATCAGTGCATTTAAATAATACACTCTAATCAATGATACTGTCATTATCTGATTGTTCAAAAAATAAACATTCTCAAGTGCTTTTGCGCGTATTAAAGAGTGATTAGTGGGACTATAAAAAGTCAGGAACTGGAACCGTCTATATCAATTTTGTTGGCTAACCCATGATGAAGGTATTCTTTGTTCTTGCAGCGCTGCTTGCGGCGGGTAAGATCCTTTTTGTGGTAGAATTCATGCAAGGACAATGACCTTATCAATTTAACAATTCACAGTAAGTGCCCTTCCCATTGAGGAGCGCGTCAATGGTGAGAATGGCTGGTTCATTCCCCAAGTCGATGGTAGTTTCCAATGGATGGATCTGCAGGAAGCCGAGGAGCTATTGAACAACGGAGGACGTATTGAGGGCCGCGCTAATGACGTGACATTCTACCTCTTCACAAAGTCCAATCCCACTAAGGGCCAGGAAATCCAGGAAACTGCAGCTTCCATAGCAGCCTCGCACTTTAACAAAAAACATGGCACCCGCTTTGTCATCCACGGCTGGACGGGCAAGTACACCGACCCGATGAATAAGGAAATCACAAAGGCTTGGCTGTCTCAGGGCGAACACAACGTTATTGTGGTCGATTGGGCTCGTGCTCGTTCTGTGGACTACGCCTCATCCGTTTTGGCCGTGCCCGGTGCTGGTGCCAAGGTGGGAGAGATGATCAAGTATCTGAACTCCAAACAGGGCATGTCTCTGGACGATGTGGAAGTCATTGGCCATAGCTTGGGCTCCCATGTTGCCGGCTATGCTGGTAAGACTGTTGGCGCTGGCAAAATCCACACGATTGTCGGTCTGGACCCTGCCCTGCCCCTGTTCAGCTTCGATAAGCCCAACAAGCGTCTGGCGAGTACAGATGCCTTCTATGTGGAATCCATCCAAACCAACGGTGGCCAGCTGGGTTTCCTGAAGCCAATTGGCAAGGGTGCCTTCTATCCAAATGGCGGCAAAACTCAGCCCGGCTGTGGCAATGATAGCAGCTGCTCCCACGGACGCTCTGTGACCTACTACTCCGAAGCCGTGACCAAGGATAACTTTGGAAGTATGAAGTGCAAGGATTACGAGTCAGCAGTGGCCTCCAACTGCGGAAGCACTTACAGCAGCGTTCGCATGGGTGCCATGACCAACGCCTACATGGCCGCCGGTGACTTCTACGTGCCAGTGAACAGCAAGGCTCCATTTGGCAAGATTAATTAGTAACCCGAAGGCATGCTCATTATCTGAATAAACTATCAATGCAAAACAATCCAATCGCAAAGATTTCGACACGTACACAGCCATCACCCCCACAGCTAATGGCACCAGCTGTGAAGTACCAGAAGTAGCCTTAAATTTGAAAACATAGAATTTATAGCTGTTTTTGGGAAGGAAGCGCCTTAGAAAATGTGTCCAACTACCCATATACCTATGGTAC
The DNA here is from genome assembly GCA_035044965.1 of Lordiphosa andalusiaca. Lineage (NCBI taxonomy): Eukaryota > Metazoa > Arthropoda > Insecta > Diptera > Drosophilidae > Lordiphosa > Lordiphosa andalusiaca. Next base: position 130,225 of record JAWNNM010000528.1, read on the forward strand.
GTACTTAGCGGTGCAAACTCTGAAAAGCCAATACAATCGAGATGTACCTTGAAACAGTAAAGAGCTCAAAGAAAATCCGATAGCGGTTAATGTGTTGAATAAATGGAAAACTTGTGAGGTTAAGCAGTGACGCTTGGAATTTGGAAATAGAGCAACTAAATTATGTCAATATGGAACTAATAATTTATGTACGAATAACATTTTATTTATGAACGAGACTGATTTGGAGAAATTTTCTATATCACAATTTAATTTATGCTCAACATAGTTCACTTCATTATAGCAACTGTTAGGCTGTAGCGCTCGGAAAGATACTTAAATGAAGGCTTACGATGTGAGAAAAAGATGCTGATTGGTGCAACTTGGCAAAGCACTGATAACAGAGTGTTGAATCCACAAAGCTAGTGGCTTACATTAGGAGAATTTTCAGAGATTAAGAACTTGACAATGCTCTGCGCTTGGATACAGAGTACTTCTTGCTTTATACGTCTTGGACAATTTGAGGTTAACATTTTAAAAGCAGAACCCAGCTCCAGAAATCAAAATGCAATGCTGTAGCATGAACATTAACAGCAGGCGAAGGATTTATGGACATACACAAGTAGACGAATGAATTGTTAGAGTTATATGTAGACACAAGTACATAAATCCATCGCTGGAAGCCGTGAAAAGGTCGTTGTAACTGAGATGGGAAGATCAGGTGCGGCTAGTCACTGTCAGATAGCTTCAAAACTGAGGGAGAAGAAAGCAGACTGATGGTCAAACAGTCCAGTCTATTTAAACTAATGAATTCATATTCTTAATGCGTCAGCAGAAGTATCTTTCTATGAAAGCCAACTTTTCTTCTCATTCCAGCAAAGGGCATTGATCTTGGTATTAAAGAAAATCATTGTGACTTGCAACTGCTTTGAATTGGTCGAGATGGCATTCGAGCTTTTGTCCCACTATAAAATCTTTGTTGTGTTACGTAAAAACAAATCCTTAGTGCGTCTGCCCCAGTTCACAGTTCTTCAGATGCAGACCTTTAGGTCTACACTGCAAATATTTTCACTCTGCACCACTGAGTCTTATCAGAGTGATTGGGTAAATTTAATTTTAAGAAACGGGTTTTTCTAATCAATTATTTTTATCTGGTTGTCCATCAAAAACAATAGCGTCAAGTGCTTACACTCGCATTTATAGTCCCAACTTATCGGGACTATAAAAAGACAGGAGCTGCTGACCACCCCACATCAATTTTGTTGGCAATCACAAGATGAAGGTATTCTTTGTTCTAGCAGCACTACTGGCAGCGGGTAAGCTCCTTTTTGTGGTAGACTCAGAGTAAGGACACAGTATAATCAAACTAAATATTCACAGTCAGCGCTATTCCCATTGAGCAGCGCGTTCATGGGGAGAACGGTTGGTTCATTCCCCAGAACGATGGCAGCTTCGAGTGGATGGATCTGAAGGATGCAGAGGATCTATTGACCAATGGCGAACGTATGGAAGGCCGTCTGAGCACTAATGCCGTAACCTTCTACCTCTACACCAAGTCCAATCCCACTAAGGGCCAGGCAATCAAGGCCACGGCCTCCTCCATTTCAGCTTCGCACTTCAACAAGAATCACGGCACCCGCTTTGTCATCCACGGCTGGACCCAGAAGTACACCGACCCCATGAATACTGAAATCACTAAGGCTTGGCTGTCTAAGGGCGAATACAACGTTATTGTGGTTGATTGGGCTCGTGCTCGTTCTGTGGACTACGCCTCCTCTGTTTTGGCCGTGCCCGGTGCTGGTGCCAAGGTGGGAGAGATGATCAAATTTTTGAACACGAAGCATGGCATGTCTCTGGAATCCTTGGAAGTCATTGGCCATAGCTTGGGCGCCCATGTTGCCGGCTATGCTGGCAAGACTGTAGGCGAGGGCAAAATCCACACCATAGTCGGTCTGGACCCTGCCCTTCCCCTGTTCAGCTACGACAAGCCCAACAAGCGCCTATCGAGCAATGATGCCTTCTATGTGGAATCCATTCAAACCAACGGTGGTAAACTGGGTTTCCTGAAGCCAATTGGCAAGGGTGCCTTCTATCCTAATGGCGGAAAGAGTCAGCCCGGCTGTGGTATTGATGCCACTGGCGGTTGCTCCCATGGTCGCTCTGTGACTTACTATAGCGAGGCCGTTAACCAGGACAACTTCGCGACTGTCAAGTGCGAGAACTACGAAGCTGCCGTGGCCTCCAAGTGTGGCAGCACTTACAGCAGCGTTCGCATGGGCGCCATTACCAATGCCTACATGGTCGACGGTGACTTCTATGTGCCCGTGCACAACAAGGCTCCATTTGGCATGATTAATTAGAAAACCAATAAAATATCAATGTGCAATTTGTAAATCTCTCATGTATTTTTCCTTACTTCTATCTAATTATTCGAAGATAAGAAGAGTCTCTTAACGCTCGAGGGGGTCTCAATCGGTGGCATCAAGTGCCCGATACCCACGTCAGCGAGATAAGCGACACACCCCCGCACGGTTCTGGGGCTATGGGTTTAAGAATGAATGGACTTCTGCGCCACTGATATTCTATTAATATCAGTCAAGTATTGTTTTCGTTTTTATTGGAGCTACTTGGGATCGGATTGACGATCCAAAGTGAAAAACGATTATTGTGATTGACAGCTTTTGGAGGGGGTGGGGGGCAGAGACTTTTACACAATGTCCCACCAGGCTCCTGGACCTAGGCACCACTAGCATTGAATGGTGGGAAAAGTATCGTGCGATCGTTGACAATCTATGAAGTGGCAGAGCTACTTCAAAATTCGGAATGAGTAGCCAATCCCTATCAGTGGACACGCGGCCAAGATGGAACAATATGTGTACTCAAAACTAATCAAGATGAACACTCCACTAAGTTTGCATGGGCGAACACGTGTTGTCATCTTGAAGTAGCTGGTGAAATTATCTGCAAGTGACAATCTATTGGCTCTATCTCAAGTGTTGCACCAAAAGTGCCAGAGATTTGATCTGACGTCGTTTAGATGTATATAAAGGGACACCAGCGACGTATTCAAATATCAGTTGGCTTGGTTAGCGTAATGAAACTGTTATTGACTTTGGCTCTCTGCGCTGTGGCGGGTAAGTTAGCCCTGACATTGTCCAAACAGCAAGCACCGAAACTAGAGTTCTTTTCCAATTTGCAGTTGGCGCCACGGAAGTGCGCGAAAATGGCGAGAATGGCTGGTATGTGCCTCAGGCCGATGGTACCATGGAATGGATGGATAAGGAGGCTGCCGAGTCCTATCTGAAGGCTCACACCGAGCTGGAGGGTCGCAATGTCCTCAACCCGGTAACCTTCTACCTGTACACACGGTCCAACCGCTATTCGCCTCAGGTGCTTAAGGCATCCTCGTCGGTCATCTCTTCGTCGTACTTCAATGCCAACAATCCCACACGCTTCACCATCCACGGCTGGTCCTCCAGCGCTGATGAGTTCATCAACTACGGAGTGCGCGATGCTTGGTTCACTCATGGTGACATGAACATGATCGCCGTTGATTGGGGACGCGCTCGCTCCGTCGACTATGCCTCGTCTGTTGTGGCCGTTCCCGGCGTAGGAGAGCAGGTGGCCGAGCTGATCAACTTCATGCGTAACAATCACCGCCTGTCTTTGGACAACACCATGGTCATTGGACACAGTCTCGGTGCTCACGTCTCCGGCTATGCTGGCAAGAATGTGAAGAATGGTCAACTGCACACCATCATTGGTCTGGACCCCGCCCTGCCCCTGTTCAACTACGACAACCCCAGCAAGCGTCTATGCTCCACCGATGCCTATTATGTGGAATCTATCCAAACGAACGGTGGCACCCTCGGCTTCCTCAAGCCCATCGGCAAGGGTGCTTTCTACCCCAACGGCGGCAAGGTGCAGCCTGGATGTGGCCTTGATTTGACCGGCGGTTGCTCACACAGTCGCTCCGTTCAATACTACGCTGAGGCTGTGACCCGGAACGATTTCCCCACCATGCGCTGCGGCAACTACGAGCAGGCCGTGGCTAACAGCTGTGGCAACACCTACAGTTCCGTGCGAATGGGTGCTACGACCAATGCCTACATGGTGGCCGGTGATTACTATGTGCCTGTCAGGAGCTCAGAACCCTTCGGCTATGGTAGTTAAACTTTGAGCATTTTTGATTAAAGGAGCCGCAAGCTCGGATTAAAACGTCTTTAAAAACAAAACTTTGAATCGAATGTTTTACTTTTGTTTGATAACTATCTGAATACCCGGCATCGTTCGGGTCAATAGCAATTTGAAAATATGATGAAAGCGTTTTTAAGCTAGTTGCACTTGGCTGCAAATCGATATTAACAGTCTTAAATTGGTTAAATATCAAACTACATTCTTTCAGCTCAAGTACCATTTTTAAAGTTCATGGAACAAATAAAATCTGAGATCTCTTAATCGTCTGTCATTCACATTATTAACCATAAGACTAATTATATTCACCGACCCTGAAATCGATCTGTTTATATTCTTTATCAGCATCAACTGCGGAGTCGATATAGGCATATTTTATGTAACTGGTAACATCAAGTGTCCCAAAATCTCCCAGCACTTGATTTTTCCATCTGAGTTTCCGACGTCCCACATTGGCCTTCTCCCTGAATTCTTTCGCCCTCCGATTGTTCAATATCCCCATAGATCTCATACAGTTTGTCGTTCTTTCGGGGTTGAAATTCATCGAAAACTTTCAGAGGTCCACAAATCCTCCGAAGAATTTTTTTCTTGATAAAAATCATTTTTAGGATTTTATTCATTGATTTTTGGGGGCTTTCGACAAAAAACAAGTATGAGGAAATGCTTTCTCGACCGGCTCTACAGCGTACGGTAGATCATTTTGAGATCGGTATTCTATTTTGGAAATACCTTTAAATTCGTGAAACAATCTTATGACTCCGTCCAGTTCAGCCCACCGGTCTTTCTTCGCTTTGAAGAGGCTCGGTTGCGTTCTAAAATCCAGTTAATTAGAAATCATTTAATTATTACAACTTGAAACTCAAACAACTGCAACCTTCTCCATAATATCAACACAGCAGACTTAAAGCAATCTCCATGCACGCAATGAAAGAACGGTCACACCAAATCGAAATCAAAGCTGATTTCAATAAACCGTTTAGTGACCCTAAAGTCCTTATTTACTGTCAACAGCTGATCGACGAAATCTAAAAGTAATCCAAATCCAATCTAAATCGTTTTCAGGAATACCACTGCTGTGTAATTTGCTGAAAGCCTTTCTTCAAGATAATATTCCAAGGTTTGTTGAGAATTTCGTGTTCCTTTGGCTTATCGTTTATTTTATTGAGGGTAAATAATGAAGAATTCCAAGTCGTAATATAAGAGAGATGAAAGATACTTTTGTGATACAAAGAGATTCCAGATTTAGCGGTTCTGAATGTCATCAAAAAATTTTAAGTAGCAAAATGTAGCACTGTGTTATCGCCAAGTATAAATTCGGTCGATTACCTTAACTTAACCGAAGGTCAGAGAAAACTTTTCTTGGGGAAAAGATTAAATGTACCAAATATTTTAAGATTTTTTACCTCACGCTAACCGCTTAACGTCTTACAACTGGGTTATGGGCATGCGTAAATGGGTTAGGATGTTTAACTAACTTCAATAGTACACCTTGCAATGTATTTTTTTTCTTGAGGCTGAGTATGCCCTAAATTTAACGAAGAGTTTAGAAAAATTGTCCCAAATGTAAGAAAAAATTGCCAAATTTCGAAAGTTTTTTAAATTATTTTTGAAAAAAGTTTTTTCGGGTTGTCTTTTCTAAGAAATGTAGAAAACAGAAAGTTCAATGTGGCCAGGCCTGAAATGTTCAAAAAACAAGGGACGGAAAATAACACTTGTTTTCATAAGACTCTAATATAAATAGAGCTATGAAGCACATTTGCTAAACTCTAGCTAAGTATACGACCTTTTTTTTGCCTTTTCGTCCCGGATATTCATCATAAACTTTTATTGGCGTAGTTTTATTGTAGAGGTTAATATTAAAATTTGTTTGATATTTTTAGCACTCAGTAAATAAAAACGATTAAGACTTTTATTTTATGACTCGTGTTTTCAAGACTTTTGACTTTTAAATTCTTACACACAAGATAAATGTTTTTATTTGATTCTAAATCTCAGCAATTAAGAGTTTTTTTATCGACATTTAGTAAGGAATTTAATAAATATAACTCATTCAGAGACTTTAACATTAGAATCACATAATAAAAGTATGTTTGTTTTAGTTGAATGATCTATCTGATCAACCCTCAGTCTAAAAAGAAAGATTGTGGTCTTTTTAATTCTGACAGACGTGTCCAATTTTGATCACAGTGAGTACTAAGACCCAACTCCAAGAACCAACTCAAAATTGTTTAAATAAAACAAAACAAATTTAATTTGGTTTATAGAAACAAAAAAAATAAAAAATCTAAAATTGACAATAAATAAAATTTAAGAGAAAATAAATAGTTCTTAAACTTTTTCTTAACCTATTCAGGATATTGTGAGCTGGTAACAAGCTAAATTTATGACAGAATCATTTAAAACAATAATAATTTTTCACACGAAGACCATCTGTTGACTAAATTTTTATATGGCATCAGGAGAAATAACTTTCGCTTAAATTTACCCGAACTTTAACTCACGAAATCACAGACAATGTTTACGAATCAAATTGCTTAAATAAGGCGCTTAAAGTCTTGTTAATATATTTTTCATTATTCTTTAGAAATATTTATAATTTTTATAAATTCTGAAAAAAGAATCATGGATCAGAAGACCAGCTCCAAATTTTCTTGGCGGTTTTGCAGAAGCACAAATGGCGACAGTATACACTGGCTTGGCATCTTGCCAACCCATTCCACCGATTGCTTGATAAAATAAAACGGGGCACAATTTTCTTTTGGAACAAAGTCTGCATTACTTAAAGAATTTTGCATGCTGATTGCCTTGATAAACACAGATTCACGGCACTTCCTATGTCTGTTTGGAATGATGTATATATTCCTGATCAGTACCAAAAGCCGAGTCGATATAGTCCTTCTGTCCGTCAGTCCAGATCTCAGAGATGGTAAGTTATAGAGGTTCGACAGGCATGGGACATTTCATTCTTATACTTTCAGGCAGATCAAATTTATTTTAAACTTGTGTTTCAATACCTCCCAATTTGGAAAGAACTTTATATCTTCCACAGTTGCATAAAAAGAAGGTTCGTATCTTCTAAACAGATTTAGTAATCGACACACATAAAACATACCTTTGGAGGTCACAACTTAGAGACCATAGACAGCACGGCAAACCAACATTTACTTTCAGGAATGGAATGTAGATTTATGATTATTAACTGAACATAATGGAAGAACAGATTTGTATAACCAAATTCAGCTATCGGGTTTCATAGCAGTGAGCTCTATGTCATGTAAGCTTCGTTAACTCTCCAAGCTTTCTTGAGAGCTTTCACTCGAATTTCTGATTTAGATTGGTGTCAGGACAAGTAAATCTAATCAATATATTCCAAATGCCAAGATAACGATTTAAAATTGATTTAAGGCGTTTAGAGAGTAAAACAAAGGCCGGCAAAATGTTATAAATGATCCATTCCCACACCGATTCCCGTATTGATCAATTGAACGTTTCCATGGCTAACATGAGCTTGTACTTACTTCTGGTAGCTTGCGCGCTAACAGGTCAGTATTTTTTGAACTTGCGTCCAAAGTGCCAACTGAGATAATTCGATTTCAGTTAGCGCCCTGCCCATTGAGGAACAATCAAGTCGGGTGAATGGAGAGAATGGTTGGTATGTGCCGCAGGTGGATGGAACCAGCAAGTGGATGAGCTTGGCTGAAGGGGAGGCTCTACTGACTAGCTTTGAGTCTCTGGAACTCAGCGGGCGTGTGTCTAAAAACGCAGTTACTTTCTACTTGTATACACGCCAGAATCCAACCAAGGGACAAGTTATTACGCCCACCAAGCAATCTATTGATGCCTCTTACTTCAATCCCAATAATCCCACGAGGTAAGCGAATCTGAAAACCCCCCTTAGATCTTTGACATTGATCCCTGCCCAGATTCACCATTCATGGCTGGAACTCAAACTACAAGGACGGAGTAAATACGGGAGTAGCCGCCGCTTGGTTTCAGCACGGCGAGTACAACATGATAGCCGTTGATTGGGCACGAGGTCGCTCTCTGGAATATGCCTCATCCGTATCGGCTGCTAGTGGAGCCGGAAAGAAGATCGCCAACCTCATTGACTTTCTGGTTAACGAATACAAACTCTCACTGGACACACTTGAGGTTGTTGGTTTCAGTCTGGGCGCTCATGTGGCCGGATTTACCGCAAAGCAAGTCGGCACTGGCCAGGTGCGTAAGGTAGTGGGACTGGATCCCGCCATGCCTCTGCTCAGCTACAGTAAGCCCGCTAAGCGTCTTTCTAGTGATGATGCGTTTTATGTGGAGAGCATTCAGACCAATGGTGGCACACTGGGATTCACCCAGCCCATTGGAAAGGCTGCATTCTACCCCAACGGCGGTAAAACGCAGCCCGGCTGCGGAATCGATGTAACAGGAGGCTGCTCCCATACACGTGCGGTTTCCTACTATGTGGAATCCTTAAAGTTGGATAACTTTCCCACGGTAAAATGTCCTTCCCATGAAGAGGCCAACCATAATGAGTGTGGCAGCAAGTACAGTTCAGTGCGCATGGGCGCACCTGTGAATGAGATTGTAGCGGATGGCCAGTTCTACGTTCCAGTGAACAGTGAATCTCCCTATGGTCTGGGAGAAGAAGCTTCACAGAATACAACCCCTGCTCCTGAAGATAACAGCACAACAGATGCCCCTGGAGATGATGACAACTCCAAAATCCAAAACAATTACATTTTCAACTTAATCATTGTGAATGTTAAAGTCGATGGACGACCCGTTGACAGCAACTAAGCGACTGTATCAATCAATGGGTAGCGCCCTCGTTTGTAATAAAGCCAGAATAGCATTGTATTTACATTTTGTCTTACATTTAATTAACGAGAAAACCCTTTATTGCCAGCAATCTTCAACGGTCTGACACGCCTCTTGTTTGATACTAAAGGATATGGCTTGGAATGCTCCAACATTTGTGATTTGAGCTTCATTGCATGGCAATTGAGACTTAGTTACGAGTTCAGCACTTTAACCAAAAGTCCTCCCGTTTGCAACATGTTCAGCCGAAGGGTAGAGACTTCATCATGGCGGCTAAGTTATAATTGAAATTCGATGCAAATGTGAAAGTCAACTCTATTGTTCTAAGCAGCTGTGATACATGATTTGGGTCAATTTACCAAACCCAAATTGTCCCTGTTCCCACAACATTGGCAAATGAAATAAACAAAGTATGTGGCTCGGATATCTTGCCAATATCACAATGCTACAGTGCCTGAGAAATAACCCAGCGTCGCACCTTGACCCCTGGACCCGACTCAAAATTTGTTTTTGAGTTTAAAATGTTCTCTAAAACTGAACACTTTAACTTACATCAAGATTTTGCGTTCTCAAAATAATGTTCTTGAAGTGAGAAATTGTTCTTGAAGTTAGAAAATCCGTTCATGATTAGTTTTTGACACCGAATGTGCTTCTATTGGGCCAATGCTCTCGGTTTTTTCTCTCTGTGTAGTTTATACTCACAATGGCCGCAGCTTCGAAAAAACTGTCGCCGTCGAAGCTGCGAGAATTTTTCGCTTTGAAAATACTTAAGCTGGGTGACGTCACTCGATTGTCGCAGCATTCAAGATGCGTCACAGCCTCATTAGTATAAGCAAGTTTTTACTAGATTGCCATCAATTTCACTTAGTTTTTCCGCTACTTTGATTTATTGTTGTGAAAGCAAATGCAGAGAAAATACTTCAGTTCGAAAGATGCAACAACAAATGGAAGTGCAGTGATGTCGAGGAGAATGTTTTGATTGACTTGTGGCGGAAAAAACGGTCAGATCTATGTGGATCTACCACTGCCACTTTTCACACCGGAAAATTAAGAAAGTGTCGTAAGGGCTAGGGGGTTCTCGAAGACTAAATTTCGTAGCCCATGAGGAAGAGGAAGAAAGAAATTATAACATCATTTTTACAAAGTTTGGAAAATTGTAAGGCGCAGCTATGCCCTATGACTCATTAATAAATATTCACAACCTCCAAAAAGATGCCAAAAATTCATCCGACAGCTAAAAATATTGGTTGAACTAAAACAGAGCAGTCGGCACTGCGCGACCAAATTGAATGATCTTATCGAGTGGTACCAATTGTTGAATAACATGAGAAATCTATGCAGTTAAATACTTCTAAAATTAAATTGAAATGTTATTACAAAAATTAACTGTTATGGCATAAAATTAAATTGAAATGTTATTACAAAAATTAACTGTTATGGCATTTCTGATCATGAGCCCGCTTTCAGGTATGAAATCAATAAAAGTACAGGGTTGTCCATATTCGACGGACCCATCTGGCATCGCCATAACTTTTGACAGAGATGTCAGATCGCTTAATGACATACCGCGTTTGAAGCGTCAGTCCAAGCAGATTTTTACCATGGAACAATACACGCCGCGCGAGCGCTCTGAAATAGTTGAAATTTACATTCAACAGAACAAGTCAATTGTGTAAACAAAATTATCATGTCCGATGAAGCCCATTTCACATTGAATGGGACCGTAAATAAGCAAAATTGCCGTATTTACGCCACTGAAAATCCTCAGGAGATTCAAGAAGTGCCTCTTCATGACGAAAAAGTCACAGTTTGGTGCGGCGTTAGTGCGAAAACGGTCATTGGGCCGTTTTTCTTCCGAAATGAAAATGGCCATGCTGTTACCATCAACCAGGAGCGTTATCGCGACATGATGACCAATTTGGTGATGCCAATTATTCGTCGAAAGCGTATGAGGCAGTTCTGGTTTCAACAAGACGGCGCTCCACCGCACACAAGTCGCATAACAATCGATTTTCTGAAGAAATTGTTTCCGGGCCGTTTGATGTCGAAAAGTGGTGATTTGGACTGGCCACCGCGGTCGCCCGATTTGACGCCGCCTGACTTCTTCTTGTGGGGATATTTCAAGTCAAAGGTTTACGTTAACAAGCCAAGGACCGTAGAAGAGCTCAAGGACAACATTCGTGTAGAAATAGCCGCTATTCCGGCCGAAATGTTGGCGAAAACGATGGAAAATGCTGCAAAAAGGGCACAATACGCCATCAACGCCAGAGGCGGCCATTTGAGAGATATCATATTCAAAAATTGATGTAAACAAATCTGCTTGGAACAAATTAAATGATTAAGATTGCCAGCCGCCAAATTTTTATTTTTTTCTTTGATTTTTTTAAAAAACACGGGTCCGTCGAATTTGGGCAACCCTGTATGTAACGAACTTTCAGTATTTTTATACCCTGTTCCGATTGAAAATGGGAAAAGGGGGATCATGAAGTTGTGCGAACGTATGTAACAGGGAGATGGAAAATTTTCCGACCCCATAAAGTATATATATTCTTGATCAGCATGAACAACAGAGTCGATATAGCCAAGTCCGTCTGTCCGTCTGTCTGTCTGTATGAACGCGTCGATCTCAGAGACTATAAGAAATAGAGCCACAAATTATTGCACGAAGGTAGATTTATGCTGTACGCAGATCAAGTTTGTTTCAGATTTGAAAAATTCCACCCCGTCCCCCTTTTATCACCAAAAAACCTAGACCTCCTCTAGAAATCCTACACCTAAATAGCCGTCAGATCCACAATTTTCAAGTTAGAGCCTCGTGGTTTAGTATACATCAAGCTAGGCCCAATATCTATCTATTCTGAAAAGTACAATCAGATCGGACAAAACACCGGAGTTATAAGCGAAACAGTTGAGCTGATAAGAGCACTCTCCAACAAATTGTGATCAACATTTTACACTGTTCTTAACAGATAACAAAAACATAAAAACCTGAAACAAGGATCATAAAAAATCTAAAATTGTTAAAAATAATTTTTTGTAAGCTACCATAAAATTGATTTTCTGACAAATCTTGACTTTAATAAACCATATGGAAGCATCTGGACGGCTTAGCACCTTATCCAAACACTTATTTCAAAGGTTGTCAAATTATCTATCATTTGTAAATTATTCGATTATCTCATTTGATTCAAGCAATGATTTTTGTTAGTTACTTATTTACGTTAGTTATTTTTGCACAGTGTCATTATCCTTGAATAAGAAAAGTATAATCATATCCAATTAAGTTTATATAGGTATTTACAAAAAAAAGAAGCAACATTTGCCAAATTAATTTGGAAAAAAAAGCTATAACTCGTTTGGCATATTAACACATGTTTCTGCAAAATAGTTCAGCTAAATGGCCACTGATGTTCCCAGGGCAATCAAATTAAAAGTTTTGCAATGCGGCTGGCACAGTTAATTAGATTTATGGCCAAGAATAAAAGCAATTCCGTTAATACAGCATGCTGTCAGATTGATTAGTAAAATCGATTGTACACTTTGAGAATCAATCATCTCCTTAAAAACTATAAACAATCATAAATTAGAATTGTTATCTCTAGACAGCGGACCTTGCCTATTTTCAAACAAAATTTAACCCTTGTAGGCAAAAGTAAAGGTTCCCAACCAAGGCTGCACGCTTTTAAAATTCTGCAGAAGATTCGGTCTGGGGGTTCAAACAAATTGCCAGGCTGGCGGACCAGCACCTGGTTCCTGCTTCATCCTTAGCCGAGTCGATATAGCCATGTCTGCCTGTTCGTCTATCTGTCCGTCTTTCTGCAGACATGTCCGTATGAACTAACTAATCTCAGAGATGGTAAGAGATATGAGATTCTTATCTTCTTATGCCTGCAGGCAGATCAAGTTTATTTTCTCACGCCTCCGTAATTTGAAAAAATAGTCATAGCTCCAGGGTTCGGAATAGCTCTTTGCTCGCAGCTTTCGAGAGCCGGCTCTTGCTCTCAGCTCATAGCACTCGGTTCTTGGCTCTAAGCTGAGAGCCCTCCTGAGAGCCCTCCGTAGAGAGCCGTGAGCCATCAACAGACTTTTTTTAATTTTAATGCGTACGACGGTCACGTTCGAAATGCCCATATACAAGCCGAGAGCCACTTGATGGCTCTCGAGCCGAGAGCCGGTTGATGGCTCACGGCTCCCAAATAGCGGTTCGCAACTCTGAGCCAGCAGCTGTGGCTCACGAACTGTGGGACGGTTAGTCCTCCCAGCTTTCGAACAGCGGCTCTCTTTCGGCTCTAAGCCAGAGCCAAAAAGAGACAGAGCGCGCGGCTTGCTCGTTAGCAATTCCGAACGCTGCATAGCTCCCACAATGTTAAAGATGGCAAGGTCCTACTTTCTGGAAATATAATGTTTAGTAAATAGTCTTATCTATCGATCCACCAAAGGTATGATGAAGATCGGATGAATGTTAGTCGAGTTATGGGGGAAACCAACTTTTATGCTGGGCAGCACCGGCTGAAGCACTGTGCAAACTGAAACTCTTTGTATGTTGAACACCAACTTTGTGAAGTACAGGGTATGTTATAGTCGAACTTGACCGACTTTTTTACTGTTATTAGATTAACAAGACTGGTAATTTTGTTGTAATTTATGTTATTTTTGTTACATATTCTAATTAATTAATTATTCATTATGCCTCTCAGCGCAAACTTACAATAACATTTAATAATATCGCCAGATTTGTATACAATGTTCGAAGAAGAGAGCATATATCTAGCTTAGCCAAACAAATTTATCAGTTAAATTTTAAATCATGGACAGATTTTAGAAATCTACTACTTCTGCACAAAATTATAATCACAAAGGAACCAAGCTATTTATTTGACAAATTGTGTTTCAGCTTATCGACTAGAACTAAAAATATTAATAACATCCGCCATATACTATCTTGCTCAGAACGTCACTTTTTCGTACACACTGTTCGTCTGTGGAACCAATTACCACCCCAATTAAAGGTAGTTAGTAGCGCAGTGCAATTTAGGGATAAGCTCAGGCAGTTTTTAATGCTAAACAACTAATTTAACAATATAAAAATAATAATAATTCAATCATTCTAATATTCAGACAATGTAACTTTAGTCTTAAGTAGGTTAATACTTTTGTCAATTATTAAGTCTTCTGTAGTGACTAGTGCATTAATATATATAAGGTTACCCTTGTCGCACTAGGAAATAAGGATAATAATAATAATAATAATAAATTCAACTTATTAATAAACTACATGGGGACAATTTAAATTTTTGTATGGTTCTTTCCTGAGCTTGTAAAACCATCACAATTCCTAATGTAATAATGAACTACTACAATGAAGCCCAATATTAATTAACAATAACTAGATAGTCTGTAAATCCGATTCATTCAATTACCATTTTGGATAGATGTACAAGTAAACTTGGTCTGAAATGAGCAACCATTCCCATCAACAGAGTTAACATGTCCAATACCAAACCGTGTGAAAAAAATGCACACACACAAAAGTTGGTAAAAAGAAATTGAATTTAAGCTCCGTCAAGCAAAAAAAAGCGAAAAAGGAAAACCCAAGCCTTGCGCAGTGGCAGAAATTTGAATCGAATGATTTGCATTTTACTTGTAGTTTGTTTCTCATGGCACTAGCACCTTTTCCGCTTCAAGTTTTCCATATGCTTGAACCTCAACAGCAACATTAACACGACACTAAAAAATTAGCATAGCAAAAGGTTCCCCTAGGCATTTGTTGCTATTGACTGATAAAAGGGTCGAATAGCTCAATTGTCCTAAAGCGATGCACTGAAAAAGATGGCATGCCATCCGTTAGTTACCGCAGGGTCCGTTTTTCACTTTGCCCAACTGCACGTGCTAAAGCCGTTAAGTCTTTGCGGCCAGAATTTGGTTGTAGCGGCTATGTAAATTTATCAAAAACTCATCTCAGTTGGATGATTTCATCAACAGCGTTTTTTCATGATTTGGGCTTTTGAATTCGGGTATGTTTTGACTTGAGGGAGGGGCGAAGGCATTTTTGAAAACTCCGCCATGTCCGTGCGTGAGAATTGCTCTGCGGTAGCCTTAAATCCTTGCCATCTGGCTATTCGCATTCATCGACATTGAGAGCAATAAATATTCCGTTTGTGTTAATGTTCAAAGGAGAAATGTTTCCTTTTTGGGGTTTCGGTGGAATTTTTAAGGGCTATTCCCTTGTCCTCACGTCGCCCAAAAACTGTGTTGAATTTCCGTTTCCCAAATGACCAAAAGATACACATAACAGACTTTTGTTTGCTTCGTTTCCTGGTTGGTTAATGACACAAACGAACTCGATTGCTGTTGCCAACAGGAACAGGAACAAGTGTGTCAACTAAATAAGTGGCAGCGGCAACCATTGTGGGAATTGGTTTGTTCCCAACTTTCAACTGTCAAAAGTAGAAGTAAAGGTACGAAATTGAGCAATAAAAACCATTTTGGTTAACTGAAAAAAAGGGCATAGCCAGATTTAAGCCCTACTTTAATGGCCGTTTAAGACTTGGCAAGAATAGAAAGCTCTTATCGTCCGCCTGACTTGTGTTTCATAATGAAACCATACCATTCCCACTTAATGCCTATTTAACAGCTGAAATATTTCAGTGCCATTCCCAAAGTCCATGCGAACCTTAACTATACCCATGTGTTCAGCACGGCTTCCATCCAATAGAAACTACAGCAGCAACCAGCAAAAAACTGCCAACTAATTCAAAGGGTCCTGCTCTGCCAGCTGAGCCAAATAAAATTCACATGAAATGCCACATATAGTTGAATTAATTTTTGATTACATTTTATTATCGAGGAGAGGCAGTTGCCATGCGTGGACAAAGGCTGAAGAAAAAGGCATTCACGCAAACCGCCTGCAGCCGATGTCGCATTTAACATGTGGAAAATTACGAATTTTTAAATAAGCTTACAACGCACAGCGCTGGGTCTCCCATTTTGAACACAACATGTAAAACAGATTACAGTGGGTTATGTACAAATGGTGTGACCAATTTCGAGTAATCATCCGTAGCTAATTTGTCAGAAGATAAGTAAGTGCCAAGCCAATTACTATACTACTAATTTTATGTAGAAGATCTAAGTCCCGCCAGTCAAAAATTATTATTTCTGTTTCAGTCCTTGACCCTTGATCACTTAGATCAGATTGCCCGTTGCTCATATAGTTAAAGTCGGCCCTGCCCGACTTCGACATTCTCGTTATTTAGGGGAATGAATGATAAAACCTATGTATACTTTTCGAAGAAGCGTTAGCTGTTTGCTAACATAATGTTAACAATGTGTGATGTTTTTAATTAACATAAAAGAAGGCCATAAAACATTAGCCGCGTTCAGCAGATGAACTTGCTCCCTGATCAATCATATTTATACCCGTTACTCGAAGAGTATAAATGGCAGGGATGCACGCCGGTTCTGAGCCGAGCCGGTTTTGAACCGAACCGAACCGCTTATTCCAGCTTATTATATTCTTCTAACTTACCGGTCATCAATATGTATTTTTCCTCTGGTAGACAATATTTTAAATTTTCTGTAGTACTTTTTTTCCTTAATTCCATCTAAGCGAGGAAACTTATTTATCTTCTTTATTCTATTTCTATTCTATTCTATTCTAGTCGACATTCTCTGTTTTCGAATTTCGTTCCTCTAGAAACTATTAGACGAATCCTTTAAATTCGACATTATAAATTTTGGACATCCTTCTAAGGATTTCAAAGATATTCAAATGGATTATAGGAATTCAATTTGCAAAGTGTGCGAAAAGTCACAAGACAATAAAAATCACAATATTTCATAATGTGCCTTTTTGAACCACTGAGCCGAACCGGACCGAACCAAAACCGCGGCTTGGTCAGGTCTAAAAACCATGTAATGAACCGCACCGTCGGTTCGGAAATTGTTTGAACCACTGAACCGAACCAGCACTTACATTCGAGTGGTTTGCATCCCTGATAAAGGGATATTGGTTAGGAGAAAACATGAATATATATTCAATATATAATTTACAGTCTAGTGAAATTCCATTTCGTGGTCCACATAGAAAAATATTACCAAAATAATGTTAGACTCTTGCTTTTGAGAATTATTCAAGAAGCTTTAGAGTCGAAGAGCTTTAAAAAAGAGACTGTTATGGGTAGGGATTTTATAAGGAAATCTATATTGCCTATTTTATTGCCAGATTTTTTTTACACTGTCCATTTTAGGAGTCAGTCGCACCAAATAACAGATGAAGTCGGTAGACAGAAGGTCCATTTTTTGTGTCAGTTTTGTTGAACCAAACCGAAGTTTTGGGTTCGGAATAGGTTCGGGTTCAGCTTTAATTTCTAAAGAGGTTCGGTTCAAGGTTCGGTTCATAGTAAAATACAATTCGGTTGCAATTGTAAATAATAAAAAAACGTTGACTTATCAATAATATTTGCTTTTTATTTCTACAGTTTGGTCAAAAGTATTAAAAACGAGAACGTAAGGTAAAGTCGGCCCTGCCCGACTTCGAAATACCCGTTACTCAAGGCAATTAGTGTTTAATAACCTCATGCGGCTCAGATGAGTATACTTTATCGGAGATGTTTCCTTTCGCCTGTTACAAACATTTGCACGACTTTAGATTACCCTTTTTACTCTACGAGTAACGGGTCTAAAAAGCAGTAAGAAATTTGATCAAGCCTGACTTTACTATACTCTTTACCAGCGAAATGCTCATCATATTAGTTTTGATGCTGCAGTTACAACTGAAAGCAGCGCTGCTACTCCGCTGTAAATTGTAAATGATTCCTTTGGACTTTTACATACTTTTGAATAAAAATTACTAAATTACTGAAATTGAATTACTATGTGATAAGCCACATTGCTGTTACTACATTTCCACCTCTTAAGGTCAACCTCATGCAACGATTACTCATGGCTCCTTCAAATGAAATACAATTGCATTTTATGGAACAAACACAGCATTTACAGCGCTTGACCTTGACCCTTAGAACCACGCTCGGATATTTAAAAATAACTTAGCAATTCTTTAGAGTGAGTCCATGCTAAGAACATTTGCATATTATCCACACACATCCAGCTTCCGGCATAAGTACAAATGCTTGTAAATCTGACCACAGCGAAGCATGACGAAAACGGCAAGTTGCCAGTAACAAATTTTGGAACAGCATGTTCTTTCACAAAGAAGGCAGCAGATCCGAATCACGGATGACAAGAAACTTCTAAAAGCCAAACAAAAGCCTTAGCAAGCAACAAAATCAGAAAGCAAAACTTTGCTAAAGAATTTTTAATCGAGATGTTTAAACTTTGCGACTGTTAGCGGCAGCTACTCTTGCAGTTCGGAAACAGTCTCAAAAGGATTTGCAAACAACAAGCTGCAGCTTGCAGATTGGTTTTGGGATTTTTTTGAAAAGCTGCTCAAGCATGACACACAAACAAAATTAATACACATCTAAGCATCCGAGAGCGGGCAGCAATTCAGTTTTATAAACATCAGCCACTTCTTGTCGATGAACTATTTTAAAAGTAACCTGTTAGCTGCGTGTGTTTGTCGGAATATAAACAAATTCAATTTGTTGCTGTCATATCGGTTTTCTTGTTATCTTCCATGCTCAAATTGTTTTTGGCCGCATTCTAAGTGCTTTGTAGAACAACAAACTGAAGTGAGCCAGTGAAGATGACTAGGAAAAACTAACAGACAGATGAAAATGTTGCTAAAGTAAAAACTAAAGAATTTGTGGAAAAAGTAGATTCCGTTTAAAAATTCCCAGAATACTACAATTCTCTTAATAATTTGATGACAATGACAAGCAGTTTTCGTACTGGGTGAAATATAATATATGCGCCAACATCTAGAATTATTTACTATTATATTTCCTAAATTAAAAACAAATCTATTATTTTGAATTTACAAACAAACAGAATGTTCACACAATTAGCCTCATAATAAATTTCGTCAGCAAATGAAACCTGCTGATTTCGCTCAGAGTCCAAGGAATGCAAAATACGAACAAACGGTTAATTATAAACTAATTTTCTACAGCCAGGGTAGTTCCAAAAATTCCCTTGAAATTTGGTACACAAGATGCATTTCATGTTGGTGTTAATGTTTTTCATTTGGCTTCCCAACACTCAGAACGATACACATTTTGTACTGGAAATCTCTAGAAACTTTGTCATCGCTCGAAAAATCCCAAGGTGTCCCAAAACTTCAAGAGATTTCATTTTCTTAATTGAAAAGGTATGTGTCTAAAGTAAAGGTATTAAAGTGATGAGTGATGAGTTGATTTGATGTTCAATTACAATTAGTTAATTTGAAATTAATTATTTTTAAGCTAAGTCTCTTCCAAAAACAAGAGATTTCTAGCACACGGAGAATTGGACTTGGGTTGGAAAAAACTTCCAAAGATATAAAAATAAAATTCCAAACGATTTATGATGTATTAACTTCGTGAAAATTTACCTTTTTCAAAATTTCAGTTTGGGGTGAATATTTGTTGGGTATCAAAAAAGTACCTTTACGATGTGATAGGGCCAAGTCCTTTAGGGATTTTTTTTAAGATTCGATACGTTCTTCAAAAATACCGAGGTCCGAAGGTGTAAGAAGAGAATGACCTTAAAAAGGTAGCACATTGTAATATCACGGACCGAAATAAAACGATTTCAATCACGTTCGTAAGGCATAGCAGGACTCATCCTTTACATGATGTCATATTTTTCTTTCCACTTTTCTGAAAGGGCCTACGATTCAAGAACCCTTCTGTAAAATTATGAAAATGATGGAGCTTCTGGGCATTGACAACGCCCCTGACTATGCTTCGAATTTTGATGGTGAGAATGACGACAGTGAGTCTAGCAACAATGAATTTTTAGAAAATTTGGTCAGAGAAAGCAAGTGCATGGGTGTGTACTATGGAGAGAGCCTCGCAACTTTGGCTTTCCTCCAGGCTGGACTGATTTTCTTAATGGTTTACATTTAGGCGTGCACAGTGCGGTTTTAAACAGCACATTTTTGCCAAGGCTAGGCTATACCATCTTCCAGAGGCTTGGTTGAAAGTAACGAGCTCTAATAATCAGCAATCTTATGCCGTACAAACATCTCAAGAAACCATGCGTTGGAGCTCAACCCACCAGATGCTAAATTAATAACTGTCAGAAGACGCCTTGCTCAATTTTTTCATAAAACGAAACAACTGACTATACCCAGCCCCAATAGGGGCCAAAGGCAAGCTTCTCTCCTTGTCTTGGCTTGTGTGCATCTAATTTTAGCACAAGAAATAGGGATCTACAGTAGGGTTGCTTAATATTTCAAAAATATCTATATCGATCTTTTTGATGATTTTGAAAAATTATCATTTCGACAAAGATATTTTAGTGTAAAAATATCGATACTAACGATTTTTTCACAAAATGTGTCTACATGACTCTATTACCCTGTTTATACACAACAAAATTATCATGATAAGTGCTCTCTAAAGTATGCTATGCTTAATAACATTACTAGCACCGAAAAACAATTCTCTAATAGTTGGCTAACTACTAGCTCATTTTGAATACCTTCAATTAGTCCGTCAATCTTAGTGAATGCAACGTGTGGATTATGTAAGACGCAGGCATAACTGACTCTTAGTTACTTATTTAAATTGAGAATTATTTAAGGGAAATTAAAACGGCATACTTTTAGGGGCATTTATCATGATATTCTTTTTGTGTATAAACGGGGTATGTGTCTTTACAATAAACAAGTCTTTTGAGGTTATAAAGGTGTCAAAAGATTTTATTTTTATTTCATTCATTAAAAAGTTTCTGGAAACTTATTCATGATTTTATATTGATAATTCAGTTAGTTCACCGTGGGCGCCAAAATTCTGGCAAAGGTGATCCCGAAGCGGGATCGCATCACGACCACTGTCACAGTACACTCAAATAATTTATTTTCTAGTTTTTAGAAATGCACCCTAAATAATTTTTTTTTCTTTTTTTTAGACACTTTTTTCTTAAACTTAGAAAAAACAACCCTAAAAATGAATTTTTAGAAAATAATTTCTTAAATTTAGAAACTCGATTTATTTTTTCTTAAATTAAGGTTAATTTTTCTAAATCTTTTCCTAAATACTTTCTTAAATTAAGGGCGAATTCGCCGTTGAATTTAGAAAAAAAAAACCTTGCAAATAGGGCGAATATAACAAGCCATTTAGAAATTCGCCTTAAAATATAAGGTTGTCCAAAAAATCTTGCGGTATTTCCGCAAGCTTGTCTTTGCAAGCGCGTAGTTCTAGTTGTATTCGTCGCATCGGTTCACGCTAGAGCTTTTTGGAAAGCTCTTTTCACGCGCTAACACGTGTTTGATTTATTGTTGTTTGTTTTTAGTCGTTCGTGAGTTATAGCGTCGCAAACATGGAGCAAAATAAAGAGAAAATACGGCATATTTTACAGTACTACTACGATAAAGGCAAAAATGCATCTCATGCTGCCAATAAAATTTGTGCAGTTTATGGACCCGATACAGTTTCCATTTCCACCGCACAACGATGGTTTCAACGTTTTCGTTCTGGTGCAGAGGTGATCGAAGATGCGCCACGGTCCGGAAGGCCTGTCGTCGAAAATTGCGATAAAATCGCTGAATTGATCGAAAGAGACCGGCATAGTAGCAGCCGCAGCATCGGCCAAGAGCTGGGCATGAGTCATCAAACCGTTATAAACCATTTGAAGAAGCTTGGATTCAAAAAGAAGCTCGATGTATGGGTGCCACACGACTTGACGCAAAAAAACATTTTGGCCCGCATGGATGCATGCGAATCGCTTCTGAATCGCAACAAAATCGACCCGTTTTTGAAGCGGATGGTGACTGGCGATGAAAAGTGGGTCACTTACGACAACGTGAAGCGCAAACGGTCGTGGTCGAAAAGCGGTGAAGCTGCCCAGACGGTGGCCAAGCCTGGATTGACGGCCAGGAAGGTTCTTCTGTGTGTTTGGTGGGATTGGCAGGGAATCATCCACAATGAGCTGCTCCCCTATGGCCAAACGCTCAATTCGGACCTGTACTGCCAAGAACTGGACCGCTTGAATCATGCAGAAGAGGCCATCTTTGATCAACAGAGGCCGAATTGTCTTCCATCAGGACAACGCCAGGCCACACACATCTTTGGTGACGCGCCAGAAGCTCCGGGAGCTCGGATGGGAGGTTCTTTTGCATCCACCGTATAGTCCGGATCTCGCACCAAGTGATTACCACCATTTCTGTCCATGGCAAACGAGCTTGGTAGTCAGAAGTTGGCCACAAGAGAGTCCTGTGAAAATTGGCTCTCCGAGTTTTTTGACAATAGGGAAGCGAGCTTCTATAAGAGGGGCATTAGGAAGTTGGCATCTCGTTGGGAACTCGTCATCGAACAAAACGGCGCATATTTGACTTAAATCGCATTATTATAACCAATTTTATGAACAATTGAAAATTCAATAAAAATATCGCAAGTCTGGAAAATCGCCCCAAAGAATAGAAAAATATTAAAAAGACACCCCTTGTAACTCTCAAGTACGAATTCCGTGCATTCGGAATATAAAAGGGGCAACTAATATTCGGCATGCTGAGAAAATCGTCCTTAAATATAGAAAAATAGTCTAGAAAACCGTCCTATAATATAACATATAAGAAGACACCGCATGTAATTCTTGAGTTCGAATTCACTGCTTTCGGAATATAAAAGGGGCAGCTGAGTGCTTATCATTTGACTGCGTTATTTACTGTCTCCACTCGCGAGCTTGGTAGTCGAGAGCGATAAGATGCCGTGTTGAAGTTTCCCCGAAGTCCCGAGTTCGAGTCCCAGGCAAGGAAAAGTTAATAACTAAAATAATGATTACTAGTAGTGAACCAACAGAAAAAAAATATCCTTTAAAAATAATATATAAGGGGCTTATACGCTACTCAGTATGGCAGTCTCCTTCCTCTTCCTGAACGAGCTTTTTTAAAACTTCAGTTTGTTCTTTCTGATTTAAGAGCTAGTATAGATGAACAGCTCCTAGAATATATAATGCCAATTGACCTAAACTAAGCCGTTTCCAAAAGCTGAAAATTTAAATAACTTAAGAAATTATCATTATGGAAGGTAGAAGATAGAAGGTATCTACGTTTAGTTTTCAACGTATTAATAAATCAAAAGTCAAACTATTCTTTTATGTGCAACCGAACCAAGGTTCGAGCCAGAACCTTGGGTTCAGGGTTTCCAAGAACAGGTCCGCGAACCGAACCTTTGATTTTACAATGGGTTCGAAGCCCCGGACCGAACCTCATGGATAATTTTAAAGGTTTGCAGCCCTGTTTTTTACCGACGAAGTTATTGCAAATATGATATTGCAAGAAATGAAACTTGGTGACAAGAACAACTAAGTTTTGAGATCAAATAAGCTACTGTACTCCGTTAACATATTTCTTGCACATTTGAAAGGATGATAACATTCTAGAGTGGAGGCCAGATTCCTTCACAAATGAATAAAATGATCTGAACTCATCTCAGAATTTAGTTTTTCCAACTTATAAACATTATAAGCATCAAAACCGAAAAGCGAAATATATTTTAAAACTGAATTACAACCCTTATCAGAAACATTTAATTCGGGACGTACCGCACCTAGAACTGAACATACTATTATCAGTTTATGCCCACTTTGTTGACAACATAATCGTTTTTAAGCGTTTATAAAATTTTCTTAGACAAACAATTTTCCAATTTCCTGCTCAACCACCAGGAAGCGATTCAATCATTATATTAATTTTCATGCTCATTATTCATTCCATTTTCGTGTAGCCTTCATGCCATTATAATTCAATTTTCACGCCCTTTTGCATGCATAAAACTATAAACTGATGAACCGAGAGTGTGAATATTGGAGTAGGGCCTGTCCAATTTCGTTGCTGCTGCCAAAAAACGGATGCTTAACATTGATTTTGAAGCCGCCCCGGCGCCTGTCAAATAATTAATATTGATGATGCTAGGCACAGTGAGGCGGCAGTCGTAGACAGTTCACCGTAATAATACTGATGAAGTGTTCCTCATTTCAATATTGATTTTGGCTGCAGGGCTGTGCGACTCGCACTTACATTTGTAGCTACATAAGTGTAGGCTTTTAAGCACTGTCGCATCTGAATACCATTTATACTTAGACAAACACGAAAAAAAAGATGCGCATCAGCATTAGTCAAACAAGAAGCCGTAAATCTCAGACATGAAGCTCCTTCAGGCACCGTGCTGTCACGCTTCGACATTAAAATGGCACATAAACCGGCCAAAGTGTGGGAAGTTGTAAGTGAAACGAGCAGCTTCAGTTAAACCGTCTGCCAGCCAATTAAAGCCAACAAGGCTAAAAAGGCATTGCCTGTTCTTAGGCGCTTCTTGCTGGAAAAAGTCGACGTGGGTCAATGTTAGGTGGAGCCGATGCTAGTGATTTATACACCTACATAAAGCGGTGTCAGTGCGGCTTCACTATACTCTCGAAGCGCTGACTAAATATATGTAAAATGTGTACTACGAACAAAATGTACATCCCCAATATCGGAAGGGTATACCATAGTCAAAGCCAATGAGATTCCATGATTAATTGATGATAAAAAATACCTTCACTTGCAAAAAATCGGGAAGAAATGTTAGCGGCTATTTTTTTTTTGTTTCGTGCTACCTAATATATAATTAACTAGCTACATATTGTTGTTGCACAGAGGATAAGGCAACTAAAGCACATTTCATACAATATTTAAATGTTGAGCCAACATATTTTGCTCTCAACCATCCACTCAGAGTCGACTTCTTTAAGGATATCTACACAACAATTGAATATCAAACTACTGATTGATACATCCGGCTTTGCAGTTAAGGCCAAGGATAATGTTCTTTCAGAAATGTATACAAATTGCCGGCATTTGTGTTGCTCCTTTTGGTATTTTACCAGCAAACCAAGTTACCAAGCTTACAAATTTAAGCAAGAAAATAAACAAACTAAGTTCTAGTTGAAGTTGTTTGTCATTTGCATTCCATTGACTGTTTGGATTTTCTATTTCCGTTTGTTTGACTGACAAACAGAGGAGGGCCGGAGCAGTTAATAATAAATAAATAGACAAAGAATAAAAATAAGATAACATTAATAACGAGAGTGTGAGCTGAAGCTCGAGAAGACGGGCATCGCACTCGTTTTAACTTGTGAACATTACTTTGGAAGAGAGAAAAAAAATGTTTCCTTGAGGAATCTCCGAAAAGTTTGCAAAGATTTTCAATTAACCCCAAATATATGACCGAAGTTGTTGTTCTTATACCTCCGCCATTTATTGTCCGATTTTTATGAAAACTTGGGAGATTTTAGGTTCTGCGCATTCATGTAAGTATTTAATTTTTATATCATTATAATTTTTGCCCCGGTGGGAGGGTTGGTTAAAATGTTAATCAAACTAGATCTACTTGCAGACAAATGAAGTCTTACTTTCAAGTTTGCTGGGTGGGTTGAATCTGCCCATCTATCGGAGATGATTCCTTCTGCCTGTTTCATAAATTCATGGGTATATATATATACTAGCACTCTAAGCACCACTCAAACCTCTTAGATTTAATATTGAATATTATATCTAAATTAGTAAAATAAAAAATATTTAAATAATATTTGTGATACTTACAATTACGAATTCTTTCAATTAAAACAAATCAACAATGCTCCTTAGCTAATATTTAATTTCAAACAATTGACATAACAGCAGTGCTGTTCCCCAAGTACAAAATACTGTCTACCCTGTAATTGTGCGTCGAACTTAGTTATTAGCTTTCGATCAGGAAATACTAAAAGAGTATGTTCAAGTCTGCGAACCGGTGTGAAATTGGTTTTAAGCTCAAAAACGGCTCACACATATTTTAGAAAATATTTAAATTATGAATTTAAAAATTAAATGTTCAAAAATTGCATATGTTTTTGGATTGTGTTTTTTAACATTGAGAAAAAAAATAATCTATAACCCAGATTGAAAATATTTATTTATTTAAAGACTACCCTCTTAAAAAAAAAATTGAAATAAACTTGATATGAGATTGAAAATGTAACATTGAAGATTTATCACCTCTCAACTAACTCATCAACCCTTTTAGAGTTCTTAGTCACCGGAAAAATAAAAACATAATAAAAATTGAGAAAAAATAGAAAAATATTTAAAGTCCAGTGGGGTGTAAGCTTGCTACCTCAACGTTCTAAGTCAACGGTTTCAGCATCTCTAACACCGAGCTAAGAGGTGTCTCAAATTCGTTGCCATGCAAGTTCGTGTTCGTCTCGGTTTTGAGACTATAATCTTAGTTTTAGATCGATTTGTTCCTCAGTATAGATTTTCCACATGCAAAAGAAACCTAAAGATTAACGCCATATTCGAACGGCATAGTTTAAGAAGCTTTGACATGGGTACTTAATTCAATGCTGTCGCCAAGAGGTGGTGAAGGTGACCGTGTTAGTAAGTTTTTTTGCGAGGCAAAATCAAAACAACGACCTCATGCCCCACACAACCTGTTGCTCCACACCCGGGCACAGTTGAAAGTGATTCTGTGATTTACGATTACTCAACATTAATAATGACATTAATTTGGTATGATTCTTTTGCTTAGCGAAATACCTCTCTAGACGAGAGTGTCCGAATTGTTTGTAAATAATTGCGAAAAGTGCGCAAGAGCTTCAAATGTCTCCCCCTATTCAAAACAGCTTTATTTAATGAATCGGTGCTGTCGTTGAGAAGTAAAAAGTTAAGAACGACGCCTGTGGCTAAATTTGTTGGAAAATTGTTTTTATGCACTTAAAAAATGTATTATAATTTTGACAAGAAGTTTGGAAAACTTAGAAGGAAACATCTCCGACCACATAAAGTGTATGTATTCTCGTTCGTCTGTCTGTTCGCCTGTCCGTCTGTCTGTTTCTACGCTTACTAGTCCTTCAGTTCTGAAGCTATGGAACATGGAATCCTTTTAGCTGCGCCCTGCTATTATGTCGGAAAAGCTCGGATCGGATGATCAATTCTTGTAGCTGCGGTATAAAATATTTGACACAGACAAGGTCAGCTCTGAACTTAAATAGGTTTCTTCTCTACACGATCATAGTTCTGGTTCCTTTTTTATTTTTATTTTTAAGTGTGCGTAAGACCTTCGCTCTAGAAAACTCGAGAGCCTTATTGTACAAAAGCTCGCTTACGAAAGATTGAAAAATTGTTAGACCAGCGCACACCCAAAGAACGATTTGGTTACAATTTACATCGATTTGCACGTAAAACATCGAGAATTTAATTTAACTTAAACTCCATAGCTATTGAACGTGATGCTGTCCTTCAAGTTCCCAACAGGCTCTAATACTTTGCTTATTAATGGACCTCCTTTCAGGAACCAATTGGTAAAAGATTTTGAACTATAAAGGTTAAAACCAAGAACATTTTGTAGCAGCTATAATTACCCATAGTTTGTTTCAAGAATGTATTGCGATTGTATTCAGAAATTCCACGGGGAATTTAATTTAGAGTCTTATTTAAGCTATTATGGTTACGAAAGCAAATTAAAATTACCATCTCAAGAGTAATTAATATATATTTCAAAGGAATTATTTACTTGAATCAATTATTATCGTGCTAATCGTACTAGTGACAACTTTTGTAGTTTATTCAGGAAAAAAAATCTTGATATCTTTTGATACATTAAAGTGGATGCTTTTCGAGGGCCACCCATCGATTTAGCTGTTGAAATATTTGTGCGCCATATTTTATTCTTTTAAAATTAATATGTACCACTTTCCCACAACTAAAGACACAGAGCACTGGTGCGCTAAGTAGTTTATAATTGCTCAATGAAGGCGCCAGTTTAACTATTAATTAAGCAGCATGGCTTGCCTCTGAAATGAGTACAAAAGTTGTGACTTAAGTTTTGAGATATTGCAACCATTTGCTATGTTTCTAAGAAGTCTCGAGCCGTTGGACTTAAGTAACATTAGAACTTACAAATATTTGGAATCAGCTAAATACATGAAGATTTATTAGCAGAAAATAAAATTTTGGGTAATTCCGTAAATTTCTGGACAGAAACGCAGGAATTTCAAGAAATCTAAACAATAAAAAAGCCATTCTTTTCTCATCGTGCCACAAAGCAGTTTTGTTTTTTAAAGATATATTAAAATTAAAAAATCTCGAATTTTTGCAGAATGATTGAAAATGAAAACAATAAATTTTAATCCTTGTAATTTTTAGGAAAAAATTTAAAATTCTCATTTCTTTACATCAAGGCGCAATGCATCTTTTGAGCAAGTAATTTTTTTTGGTTAACTGCTATAAAATATTATTCATAAATATAAATTAAAAATATATTCAGTTGACTGTTATGATAAGGGTAAGCTTCCCAAGCGCAAGCTTTCCCTCTGGGGGCACCCACAAAATCTCTAATTGAAAGATTGAAATGGGCCACAATAGATATGGGCAGCTGTCATGTAAAGCGGCCAAGAAACTTGTGTAAAAAATTACAGGACAGCATGACTTAGCCTTACCAGCTATAAAAAGAGGCAACGAGTTCTGGTCAGCTTCTCCAAGCGCATTTACAATCAATTCAAGCAATCTCTGCCAAAACAAATGTTGAGAAAATGTGCGAAAATTTGCTTAATGCTAACTATAGAATACTACAACAAAATGCAGTTTGGAGGATAAGCTAATTACCATGTAAATATTGTAGTGTGCTCTTCTTACCCGCTCTAGTATAACCCCTAAATGGGGAAGTGGTATAGCTGCTGGTCAAGTGGCAAAAGGCAACTAATTCCCAGGCGACAGAACTAGCAGAAATAATGTCAATGCCAAATGTTAAGTAGGTAACTTCAAATGATGTAAAACAATTTCACAGCTTACAACAAAGTATTGCTGTTGATTTTATTGGTCACTTTTATAAATAGTTTATGGATTGTTTATTGTTTATTGCTCGCGTGCGCGTCTCATTTGGAATTGCGCTTTTTATGCGTACACCTCCTCAGCACTGAAACGCTGAAAGCGAAAGTCGGACGAAATAACGTCGATGAAGGTGAAGGAAAAGCAAGAGTAGCCCGCCCACAGTGCTCCGACTCGCCCGAACACAGAAAGCGAACTGACTTGCCAATTGGCCGGACAGCGACGACGACTACTGCTGCAGATCAGCCGGCACTGGCCACGAAGTTCTAGCACGAAGCGGGCTCCTGTTCCTTTGTTGGCCATGTTGCCATCGATTCGCGCAGTAGCAGAAAATTTTGGCGGGAAACACTTCAGCAACATGTTGCTGCTAAAGACATGAAATGTTTATGAATTTTTATTGCCAAACAAATAAACAATATGAACGATAATCGCCAAGCAATACGGGAAATCATTAAAGCAAACTGCACAAAATTAACAAAACGTAACGTAATTAAGCGAGCTGTAAATTTGCCAAGGTCAAGTGCGAACAGCAGCAGGGTCAATTATCATTAGGCTGCTGGGATTAACTATCATTAAATCGTAGAAATATATAGAGATTTGTAACGAATGGGGAACAAGGGTGCAATTCAGTTACTGGATTACTAAATTAATTAATAAGAGGGTAAACTTGTAAAGGGGCATGAAACAGTTTTGCAACATTTGCATGGACCTACAATCAAACGCAGTCAAGTTTAATTAGGAAGAAACACTTACACCTGTAGTGCGCCATCTCCAAAGCACGAGCCCCAATATAAGAGACGGTGAGGATATCCGCTTTGTAGTTCGGTTTATCATCGGAATTAGCGGTTCGGTTCTGTTCAGATCCGGTTTGCATCCCTGATTTGGGGACTGTTTCATTAATTGTTATGTGTCAGACTTATTTTAACAAAAACAATTTTGACTTTATGGAGTAATCCAAATATACATTGAAAATTTCTGACTTAGGGCCGATTTCTTATCTTCTAAATAGCTCCTATGTGTCAGATAAAATCCGATTTTGCTCCATTATTTGTAGTTTTATGTGACAGATAGAAGATTAGAAAACGACCCTTAGTCAGTGACTTATAAATGTAAGAAGCATAATACTTAAAAGCGTTAAAAAATAAATTTTGAGAGATGAAGAATATTAAATCGAAATATGAACTCAAAAAGATTAATCTCGCAATATAGGATTATTAACTATGAGGCTCGATTCAATAGCTTTTGACATTAGAAATGATTCGTTCGACTCGTTAAAAACAGTTTAGTTCAGACAGCTTATTCAAGCAAAGCAACCAGATTAAATAAGCTTTTCGAAATGACCAAATAGCTCGTAGGGTTCAACCATATTGAAGATATTCTTCTTTATAAATTATAATCAAACATTTCGCTTTCGCTACAAATAACTGTACAGCTATTATTTATATTGAAAATACAACATGCATATGCATATTGTATTTGCTTTCAAAAATGACAATTGGATTCACCATTTGTAACTTAAGGAAAAAAATGATCGAACCGTGAATCCTTTAGATAAAGATGCTTGAAGATTTGCCTCCATTGCAGAACCCTGATTGACTTGATGTTTGTTAAAATCAGGGATGCAAACCACTCCAAAATAAGGACTGGTTCGGTTCAATGGTTCATACAGTTTCTGAACCGCCGGTTCGGTTCATTACATGGTTTTTGGAGCTGGCTGAACCGCGGTTTCGGTTCGGTTCAGTGGTTCACAAAGGCACATTATGAAATATTATGATTGTTGTAGTAATGTGACTTGTCGAACACTTTTGAAATTTAATTCTTATAATCCATTTAAATATTTTTAAAATCCTTAGAAGAATGTCCAATGCTTATTATGTCGGATTTCCAGGAGTCGTCTATAAGTTCCTAGATGAATACTCTCGAAAATTGAGAATGTTTGCTAGAAAAGAATACGTACCATGCATCTGAATTATTCTATTTATCATATCCCTTAAGTTAGGCTCAGAACTGAATCATAGCTTAATCAGCTCAGAAATGAAAGGGCTGGTCCTGAATTCATGACATCATTTTATGAATTTTAGCCATGGATTTTACTCTGACATGTCCTACTACGTCATGACCTTAGTTTATTTTAGGCATGATTTCAGTCAGAGAACTGAACCGAACCGAACCGTTTTTATTTGTGGTTTTCGGTTCGGTTCAGCAATTCTGAAAGGAAGCCGGTTCGGTTTGCGGTTCGGTTCACCGGCTGGAATAAGCGGTTCGGTTCGGTTCAAAACCGGTTCGGTTCAGAACCGGTTTGCATCCCTGGTTAAAATAATCGAAACCCAAATCGATTGCTTTGCTTGAAATATAATTGCCTCAAAAATGACAATATGTAGATCAGATCGTTACTGTTTGGAGCCCGAGAGTTTGGGAGCAGTTTTATTTTGAACGAACTAAGTAGATCAACAAGTGCTGTGCTGAGCTTGAAAAATTTTCAAAGCTGATTTACTCGAACTGTATGTTTGATAGGGGATTCAAGGGGCACTTCCAGTGCACTCATGCAGGGCTCTAGTTTCAACTGTCCACTTGTGTTTCTTTTTTTCTCTCCATATGTTTGGTGTTTATTATATCAAAATCGATATTTTGATATATCAAGACCA